>CM054060.1:58875851-58995158 GCA_028641055.1 Alopecurus myosuroides | reverse complement strand
TTGTGTGCTTCAACATTGAGTATTTGCGGTGCTGTCAGGGGCTCTGGTGCGGGTCATATTGCACATGCAGCCAGGTAGAAGCACAAGCCCTCCATGCTGCTGCGTCTTGGGGAATGGGACAAGTGCAACTGGAGTCTCATGCCAAGAACGAGCCTGGACTTACACTCGGGTGTTTGGTCGTTTATATGTTTTATTTAATTCTCGATTTTTTTTATTTTTTTTGGTCCCCGAAACTGTAATAAGCTAGCACAAGGTAGCCGCACTTGGTGCGCGTACTGTGGCTGGAGTCTCTGCTTCGTGTCGTGGTGGCCAGCTGAGCCGGTTAATTAATGGAATCGTGTCGCCGGAGGATCCCAACGTAGTAAACGATAATTCTATCTCGTGGTTTTTTATTTATTTATCTTTACTCGTGGATCATTGTCACGTGTGTGCATAGTTAACAATGAATACTAACATAAACATTTATTGAATCACCACCGTCCTGCCATGTGCAGTGTGCTCTGGCTAGAACTTCCTTGCCCATCGGCAACCGCGCTTTTTTTTTTTTTTGATAAAGGAAACTTTATTGGACAGCGCTGGGCGTCCCCTGGGATCAAACTTTTCCATCCCCGGGTCCCCAAGCCAACACGTGTCCCTTTTTTTATCTAAAATCCCGGTTTTGCTCCCGTAGCAAAAAAAAGTCCCGCTTTTGCTCACATGTAGCAAAAAACGTTTCGACAAAAAAAAAAAAAAAAGTGAAACCTCGCCGGAGACCTCACCGGAGGCACTGTAGCAACTAAAAATGCTACTGTAGCAAAAATCAAACTTCGCCGGAAAACGGCGCCGGTAGAATCTCGCCGGAGACATCGTCGGAAAATGTCAATAGCAAAAAGTTTGTGCTAAAATAGCAAAATTTTATAATTATCAGAGCAACTTTTTTTGGGTATTGTAGCGTTGACCTCGCCGGAAATATTGCCGGAGTTATTGTAGCAAAAAAATTACACAAAAAGAGCAGAAAAAAAACACTAATGTAGCACTATTGTAAGGGGCGGGCGCGGCCTCTCTGAGAGCAGCGGCGGCGCGGCCCAGCCCCGGGAGCCAGCGGCGCAGTTCCATGGCGGGCCTCCGGCGTCGCTGTCCACACGCAGTAGCTCTCCGGCGTCGCGCCCTCCAGGTCGTCGGTGGCCACCGATGGTGCCACAGCGACCTCGTCGTGGTCCCGCGCGTCGAGAACCGAGTCCCTCCAGGTCGTCGTGGTACCTCCAGGTCGTCGTGGTCCCGCGCAGAGAAAAGCCGGCGACCTCCGCCCAGATCGCGGCGGCCATGGCCCCGCGCGGCCTCCCCCGTAGCCGGAGCCGGCGACCTCCGCCCAGATCGCGGCGGCCATGGCGACGCGGGAGCGGGATGCTCGAGGCGGACACGCCCCGGCCCAGCGCCCGGAGCGCGCTTGCGCCGACCTCATCTCCGTGCCGCGGGAGCTGCGTGCGGCGTGCGGTGCTGGCGGCGCTCACGGAGCTCTGCGAGATGCGCGGGAGAGGAGCAGCGGCGGCGCATCCGTTCCTTTTCCCGGCGAGGCGCGCGGGAGAGGAGCAGCAGCAGCGCGTCCGTTTCTTTTTCCGGCGAGCGAGAGGTGCTCTGGTTCGTTGCTTTTCTCAGATGCAAAAACAGTCTTGTTGACTGGGAGGATGAAGACAGGTGGGGAAAAGCGACGTGGGTGGGGCCACGCCTGCTCGCGCGCGGGACGAAGCCGGGGGACGCGAGGGCGCGATCCCCCGGACGATTGCAAGCGTTTTCCTTTATTACTTAAAAGTTTAAGCATGTACCCGGCCTCTGCATAACTAAGGACGTGTGCAGTGTGGTGAAAAAGGGGTGTCTAATAACTCTTAGTCCTATGTCTATACGGTGGAGCACCTGTGACTAAGAATAAGATTCCTTCACATGTGACTAGTGCTAGACACAGGTGACTAAGGATTAAAAAATTCAAACATGGAAGGTGTTTGGACAAGTAGTACAACAGAAGGAGTAGATGGATGACAAGTGGAGCAGCCTAGGTCCCACAAGGTGAGACTAGACGGTGGAGCAGATTCATTTTCTTAGACTCAAGTTTGCTTTTTTCCCTAGTCACACCTCAACGCTGTACACGCTCTAAGATGCACACAGCCACATGTCCAAAACAAGTCAAGAAAGTAAATAAAAGGCGAATTACATATCATCATGAGAAATTGTGAAGACGCCTAAACTGCTGGAGGACCAATCCGAAGATTATGTTGTCATCCATGAAGGGTAAAATTAGCTCTCGCTGAATCCTCAAACCGTGTACACGCCTCCATGAATAGAGAACGATGCTCCACACGTTGCAAAGCGCCCCATGAACGGATCAAAGCCGTACACCGGTAGATGACCTGCATAAGAGAGACATTTTTATCGTTAAAGACCTTGTCATTTCTACATAGCCATAGCGACCAAACAACGGCACCCTAATAAGATGCTTAAACCTAGAATCAACACTATTTAGCCAATTGCCAAAAATATTAGCAACGCTTCTAGGTGGATATAACTTCGAGGCTATCTGAATGGCTGACCACATAGATCTAGCAAAATTTCAATGAAAGAAAAGGTGCTTAATAGTCTCGTCCTGAGGACAAAAGACACGATTTGTTTCCTTACCAATTCCGCCTAGCAAAGTTGTCTCTACTAAGAATGACTCCTCGACGAAGATATCACGTAAACACTTTAGTTTTCAATGGAATCTTCATCTTCCAAATTTTCTTACAATTAACGGTTGGGATCTCAGGTTGTACTAAAGTTTTGTACATAGAATCCACTGAGAATTTTCCATTATCATGGAGATTCGACCGAAATCTAAAAATTCTTGCCTCAATTGCACCGAATCAAGACACTGTACCAAGGCATTCCAAGATGCTTGTCTAGGACCAAACAGACTTCGTCTAAACGACACATTGGGTGGGAAAGAATCCATCACCTTAGCGAGTGTATCGCTTTTATGTCGCACGATACTATACAAGACCGGAAATCATTCTTGGAGAGTGGTATTACCCATCCAAATATCTTCCCATAATCTAATTTCCGAACCATCCTGAATTGAGAAAGACCCATGTGGAAAAAAGTATTTTTTCTCGTGGCCATAAGACCAGCCCAAAAGTGAGAGTCCCCCGGCTTCCGGTAAAGCTGAGAAACAGACCACATACTTTCTTCTTAGGAGGGTCTGCCAAACCCCATACTCCGTTAGTAGATTAAAAAGCCACTTTCCAAGGAGGGCTCTGTTCTTGACCTCAAAGTCATGAATCCCAAGTCCCCCTTGGTCTTTAGGTCGACAGACCACACTCCACTTAGTCAAACGTTACTTTCTCTTCTCATTATCCCCCTGCCAAAAGAATCTTGACCGGAAATAATCCAGTCTATTTAGAACCCCTTTTGGCAATTGGAAGAAAGAAATCATATACAGTACCATATTGCTAAGGACTGAATTTATGAGTACTAATATTCCCCTAAGGATAATAATTTACCTTTCCAACTGTGTAACCTAGCATGTAAACGTTCCTCAACCAATTTCCATTCAGAATTTGTGAGTCTCCAATAGTGAATTGGAATACCCAAATAATTAATAGGAAATTGTCCTTGCACACAGCCAAAAAGCTCTGCATACTGAGAAACATCATTTTGGGCCTCCCCGAAACAAAAAAAAAATCACTCTTACGAAAATTTATTTTTAACCCCGACAAATGCTCAAACGCTGAAAGGATTAACCTCAGTTTTTTTGCTTTTTCCATGTCATGATCCATAAATAGAATTGTATCATCAGTATATTGAAGTATGGACAATCCACCATCCACCATATGCGGAATGACCCCTTCAATTTGTCCATCATACTTAGCATGTTCAATTAAAATTGCGAGCATATCCACCACTATATTAAATAGCATTGGCGATAATGGATCACACTGTCTAAGTCCCTTTTTCGTTTGGAAGTATCAGCCTATGTCATCATTGACCTTGATGGCAACACTTCCTCCCGAGATGAAACTTTGGATTAAAGCACAAAATTCAGCGGAAAAACCTTTCATTTTGAGAGTCTGCTGAAGAAAGGACCATTTGACCTTATCATAAGCTTTCTCAAAATCAAGTTTTAGAATCATCCCATTCAACTTTTTGCGGTGCATCTCATGTACCGTTTCATGAAGGGTAACCACCCCATCAAGGATGTTACGACGTTGCATAAAAGCAGTTTGAGAAGGGCGCTCCACATGATCAGCCACGGTATTCATCCTTAACCTCACAACTTTGGTAAATCTCTTAAAATTTACATTAAGAAGACAAATAGGTATGGATTGTTGGATCGTTTCTGCCTCATTAGTCTTAGGTAATAAAATGATTTCAGCGAAATTCAGATGGAACAATTCCAATTGTCTACTATGCAGACAGTAGAACAATTGGAGGAGGTCAAACTTGATAACTTCCCAGAAGACGTGATAGAATTCAGCCGGGAAGCTGTCGGGGCCCGGGGATTTGTTGTTTTCCATTTGGAAAATAGCCAATCTCACCTCTTCCTCGGAGTAAGGTGCAGTGAGAATACTATTTTCCTCAATTGAAACTTGGGGAATATCCGCAGTTTGGTTCTCATCCAAGGAAAAATGATCTTCCTCCAGAGCAACAAACAGTCCTTTATAATAATTAGTAATAAACGTCTTTAGGTGCTCATGGCCTTCGATCGTACCCTCATCCTGTATCAGGGAAAAAATTATGTTTCTTCTTGTGCCTACCATTGGCAACACAATGGAAGTATCTCGTATTTGCATCACCTTCCAAAATGAACTGTGCTTTCGATCGTTGATACCATTTAAGTTCCTCCTCGCGCAATAGTCCCACAATCTGGGCATTTGATTGATTTTTCAATTCAATCTCTTGCATAGATAGAGGTCGGATTTACGCTAATGCCTCGAGGTCATCAATAATTGATGAAAGTCGTTGCTTTTCTTTTCTAAGTAAACCAGTTGTATGACGAGACCATCCGATAAGGTAGTTACGTAAAGCATGTATTTTGTTATTCCACCTCTGGATTGGCGTTGTCTCAACAACTGGTCTTTCCCATATACTTTTGACCATATCCACGAAGCCCTCCCTATGTAGTTATCCAAGTTCAAACTCGAAACGGCTATTACAATGAGGTTTAGGTAATCCGGTCATTAAAAGGATGAGAGCGTGATCTGACAGAGGCTCAATACGTTCTAGAGCCCGTACAGATACCATGGGAAATCTCAATTCCCATTCTGTATCCATAAGAACCCGGTTGAGTATTCGTATGTGGGTTCTGATAGACTATTAGCCCAAGTAAACTGTCTTTCAACCATCAAAATCTCTCTCAAGTTCAAACTGTGAATTACTGCATTGAACAAAAGAGGCCAATGGTTGTCAAACCGTCCCTTACTTTTCTCGAATGCAAACCGTAGCATATTGAAATCCTCCCAATGATTATGGGGTGTGGGTTATCTTTTACTAGTTTAGCCATTTCCACTAGAAAGTCGGCCTTGGGTCCCTCATGAGCAGGTCCATACACGGTAACACGCCACAATATGAAATTGTCAGCTTTATTAGGAATGTGAAGTTTAATGTGAAACTCACCATCCGTAACCGCTAACACTTCCATAGTCTCAGACCTTACTCCGAGTAAAATACCACCAGAACGGCCCCTAGGTGGGTGTGAATACCACGCAAAGTCTATACCTCCTGAAAGGCGGTTTAGAAAACTTTGCGAGAAATCACGCCTACCAGTCTCAGAAATACACAAAAAAATCCAAATTATGTACCCTAATAGAATCAGCAAAGTGCAAGTGTTTAGCCAAGTCACCAAGACCTCTGCTATTTGTAAATATACCATTCATTGGGAACATTGGTTGATTTGGATAATTTGGACCTTTTCCGAGACCTCTTGTTAGAAGAAAATTTGGAACGCCGACATCAAGCTTTTAGCTCAAATAAGGGGATGTCGACGTCCAAACCAACTTCCGAAACTTCACCAACTAAATGAGAGAGAAGTTGACCATCTGATGTGGCATTCGCTTCCTCGTCATCTAGATAGGTGGTGGTCAAACTAGTCAGGACTTTAGAAATAACCGTTAAACGGTCAAATCCATATGTCTCAAGACATGAGTCGAAACGGAAATTTGAGAGCTATCATTACCTAGCTTAACTCCTACATTAGCAAGCTTAGAAGAGATAGCTGAAGAAAAAAAGATTTAGATGCGTTATCCATACCATGTGAATCGAGGTTAATCTCAGCCTTACGACGCATAACCTTCATCAAGGAATCCTCATCAGTGGCGTTAGCTCCATCCATCGCCGACTCAAACCTCCCGCTATGGCATGGCGCCGCAATAGGAAGTGGAGTACGAGGCGAGACGGATCCAAGTAAGTCGGACCTAGCCTCAACGCAAAGAGTGGACGGGGACATCGGTGGTGAAGAAGTAGCTGTCACATCCACAATGGGCGGTATGAACAAAGTTGAAGAAGAGTCCACACCCGCCCCGCCGCTGGGACCACCATGGTAGTCCACCAAAAGATCCAGGGGAGACAAAGACGAAGAAGTTGCCTCCCCCAGGTCCAGAACCGCCGCACCACGGCCCACCTCAAGCGCCACAGGGGCACCAGAAGTCGAACCGAAACCAGCAGTTGTTACCGCCTCATCCACAGTCGCAGCCTCCCCCCTCCTCCGCAGCATCGCCTGTAGGAGAAAGCAGCCAAACATCTCGCCTCGCGGACACCAAACGGAACTAGGAGAATCCTGGGTGAAGATCGACGGATATTCTCCACAATCTCCTTCCCTCTCGGAGTTTGAGGATTAGTATTATACGGAGTAATCACCATAGCCTGAAGGTGTGAAGACGAAACACTCGATCCCACTGTCTTGCGAACAATGGAATCCTCTGTCGACTTGCCAGCATCAATCTCCATACTAGAGGTATGTTAGCTATGCATGCTATCGAACCCCGAAGCACCCGCGGCACCATCCAAACCCTCCTCATTACCATCGTCCTCATCAACATCATCCCCTATGCGCCGCTAAAAATACGGGACAAAGTTGGGATCTGGAAAAAAATCCCATACCCGGGAGCTGGAACGCCCCCCTCCTCCCCCCCCCCCCCCCCCCCCCGGCCGGCGCCGTGGAGAACGGCTTCTGCAACAGCAGGGCAGCGGGTGATGAAGTATGCTGCAGCACAGAATTCGGCGCTGATGAGTGCTGCTGCAGCACAGTACCCTGGAACTGGCTCGGTTGCTGCTGGTTGAAGGCCACGCCGGGAGGGCGCACTACAGCACCTCGCGAGCCCCCAGCTGAAGACGGCCGTGGCGGATCCCCCGCCATCTGGCTCGGCGGCGGTGCGGACAAGACTGCGGCAAACGACCTCCTTGCCGGCGACAGCGAACAAGACGACGGGGGAGCAGCAGGCACAGTCGATGTGAAGGACGGAGAAGGAACCGGCGTTGCAGCGGACGTAGAGGGCGCGCGTAGAGAGAAAGAACCGCGTTGTTACCTCCCTCTTAGAACATCTTCAGCCGTTCAGCCCTAGCAACGGGTTTTCAATGGAAAATAGCGTTGTTTGGAGACAAGTCGGGCTAGTGGACTAAGCGGTGTGGAGTGCCAGTTCTCAGCCACGCGCCCAAGCTCGTCTCCGAGCCGTAAAGTTTTCTTCCAAATTCGACGCAAATTCAGCGTACATTTGGCGTGTTTGGCAAAAATTTGGCATATATTCGGCACAACATGTTTTTAATCAAATTGGGCACAAATTCGACATAGATCCGATACAACATAATTTTTATCACATAGTATGTCACAAGAATCAATACAAGTCAAATATTTGAAGGAAACAAGGCCATAATTTAACAAGTTTCGAACATAAATTAAAGGACCTTAAACTAGGCTTTGTCGTTGGGCCTCCATAGATGCTCCATCAGACCGTGCTACATTTCTTGATGCACATATGGGTTTCGAATCTCTTGTCGCATAGCGAGGAGACACCTGATGAGCAACAACTACAAGCGAATGCTGCCTAAAATATGGTTCAGTGTAAACCAATGGCTCATCCCGCTCTCTCTCATTGATCAAATTGTGCAAGATCACAAAGTAATTTATCACCTCCCACATCTGAGATTTCGACCAGGTAAGAGCAGGGTACTCGACAATATCAACCCGAGCTTGGAGCATAATAAATGCCCGCTCGACATCCTTCCTCCAAGCCACTTGGCGCTGAGCAACCAAATAATGTTTGCCTCCTCGCACAGGCACAAGCAGGAAAAAAAACTATCTGAAGCGTGCGAAAAACCCACATCAGAAACGTGCCGCCTCACGTTGCCAGTATCCCGCTCCTGGTATCACTATCAGGAGCGTGCTCTCGCGCATGCTTCCGGTAAGTTATATATCGGCACGTGCACCATTGCGTGCATGCTTCTGGTACTACAAGGAACCCACAACATTGGCCGAGCTACGCATGCTGCGGGTAATATCTTGTCCAGAAACGTGCATTCATGTGTGCATGCTTGCAGTATAGTTTTCTGAAATTAAAAAATAAATCGTAACCCTATGTGGTTGTAAACCGGTGTTGACGTAGCACGTGCCCGACCGTCTCCCCGTAGCTAGCCGTGTGACATGTATCGTCGTTGTCGCATCAGACTCGGTCGTGCCCCATGTTATCGAAACCAAGTATAAAGCAACATGATATATAAAACCGAGAAGTCATATTGTGCACTACTATTCATAGTGATTTCACACCGAACAGACGACATGTTTCTAACACATATATACTTTCTAGCTCTTTTATCTATACTTCTTATAAAGCAAAACCCCACTAACATGCATTAATGATTTTTCTATCTCAACATGCAATCTATCCACATCATCTATTCTCCTAACCAATCAATTGTCCATGTCATCTACACTAATATTTATTAATAACTACATGCAAGCTAGCACATCATCCTTCTTTAAACCATCCAATTATTCATATTAATAATTTAAAATATATATACAATGATGAACTGAAATTTGGATGTTCACATAAAAATATATAATGTACCACATCTCTTATAAACATTTATTACAATATACTGTAGTTTCTAAAACGATTCCCGCAGCAACGCGCGGGGTATATTCTAGTTCTATGAAAGACTAGTCCGTGTGGTGGAACTCTCTTTCTTGACCACTTCATTAACCAGAAAAGAGGTGATCTCCCCTCGAATTATTGCTAGCATGTCCTCCGGCGGTGACGCCATATCGATTTGCGGAAGCTAGGTAAATTAACTCATGTCAAAACTGATACAAGTAAAAAAGAATATTTTAATAAATAGAAAGGATGTGTATTTCATACCACGGATGTTGGGTTCGATGTCATGATGGTCAAGTGTCAGGCAACATAGTAGCCACACAGGTTGGTCCCTATAGGCTGTTGGTCGCACTAAGACAACATAGAGATAACCATATTATCCGGAAAATATATTTAACATATGCATGCATATATGTATAAGTGTTGTTAAAAACTAACATGAACATCAAAGTGATGAGTAATCTTTGTGTACTTGAAGTAGGCAGTTTCTTGTCTTGAACAATATGTTTCAAACAATCTAAAGATATGGATGACAAAAAACAAAAATATATAATTTTTTGGTATTACAAACCCGGAGTGTATTCTCGATCAAAATAATTCGTCTTACGTAGATGAAAGTGTTAACTCACCTGTCAATAAGATCCTTTATGTTCTCAAATTTTATCTACTTATTCATCGGCAGATAAGAATCAAGATAACAGACATTGCCTTGCGGTAGGGAGATACAGATAATAATTCAATGAAGCCTACAAGTTAAAATAATTAATTTGGTGAATGTGTAAAATTTCTAAACAAAGATGAGGCAGTACTAATTTACTCTTTATTAAAAGGCCATAGGATTAACTCCTTATCTCCGCTCCTTTCCGTCATATTGAGGATGTATTCCAGGACATACTCTTAAATTTTGTCTTGATTCATCATTTGCTGAGAAGAAACATCGGGGTCGAGAAAGGCCAGCGGATACCCATATTTCGACGCTCAAAGATAAGCATATCTACAAATATAAAAACAAACATATATGAACAAACTATATGTATAGTTGCTATAGTACCATAGATATTGATGCAATGATTGTTAAATACTCACAATGTGATACATCTCACTACGCTGGTATCCATTTCTCTCGAGTTCATTAAATCAAACAAGTCATCCCAATTGACCGGGAACGAAGTGGACGGAATGTGATGGTGAAAATCTTCACCTTTGTAACTAACCATGATTCGGGATTTTTTGCTTTTTCGGTATCTTGAAATTATCCATATAGACCTTGTCCACTCCACACGCAGGGCCAAACTCTTTGGACACATCCTCAACATTCAATACAAGTTTATCCCCTGCCATATGCTTCCTTGTATCTACAACAGACCCAAAAACACCGAAATCTGAATTCTTCATCGGTCATTTGAGTCGAATCAATCTACAGAATGTGCTTCTCGGGGGCCTTTTATTTCTTGACTTTTTTGGTTTTTCCCTTCAAATCGGTGGTAAGAGCTTTCGATGTCTCTATTCCCTTGGGCGAGTCTTTTGAGCATGTTATCCTAGGATGTTTAGTTTTTCTCTTCATGGCCTAATTAACCCCGACAGGCTTCAGGGTGGCTGCAATAGCCTTAATGGCAGTCTTCAGGGTGGCCGTAGCACGCTTTGGGGTGGCCCCACCTAGCATTTCTCCTAATGTAGCCATGGGAGCATGATACGTCCATTTTGCACCACTGTTTTATATTGTTATTTTCTGTTATTCATCGATATATTTCATGTTATGATGCATCACTTAAGTTATTTTATCTTATTTTGCATGTTTTATAATTTTTGGAGAATAAATACCGGGACCAGAAATCTGATGGAAAAATCACTCAGGATACCCTATTTCAGAAGATCAGAAGAAGAGGGGGGACACCGGAGATGTCTTAGAAGTCCAGATGAGGGAGCCGGAAGGGGCCACCAGGGGCACACACCATGGAGTGGCGCCCCCCCCCCCCCTTGGTCGCGCCGCCACGTGGTGTGGCCACCCTGGCCACCCCTGGTCGATATTTTTCGCGTACTTGACCCCGAGGGAACCCTAAGCCCCAGAGCATCATCGAAGAATTATTCCGCCGCCGTCTCGGGGTGGAAAACACCCGAGAGAGAAAATATCTCTGGCAGGGAGAAATCTGCCGGCGAAATTCCTCTCCGGAGAGGGGAAATCATCGCCATAGTCACCGTCATCGCTCCGGGTATCATCAAGATCGGCATCGTCATCATCATCACCACCAGCACCATCACCCTCATCATCCACCGGCATCCCGCTGTAACAATTAGAGGCCTCTATCGTTGTTTTACATTAGATCTCTCTCCCGGTGTGGATTACTTGTTAGTAGTTGATGCTTGTGAGATTTATCGGTGTTAGCACTTTATGACCAGATTGGTATCATCCATTATATCACCTCTGATTATGGTCCATATGATGTCTTGTGAGTAGTTTGTTTAGTTCTTGAGGACATTGGGAGAAGTCATGATGTTAGTAGTGAAGTTATGTTGAAGTAAATCTCGTGGTTCGGTATTTAAGTTGTGGTGCTATTCTTCTAGTGGTGTCATGTGAACGTCGACTACATGATGCTTCACCTTTATGGGCCTAGGAGGATGCATTGTGTATTTGGCTACTAATTGTGGGGTTGCCGGAGTGACAGAAACCTAAACCCCTGTAAGGAAACCAATGCACGAGGGAGCGTAGAATCCCGGAGTTTTAAGGCTGTGGTTAGATTTATCTTAATTTCTTTCTTGTATTTGCGGATGCTTACGAGGGGTATAATCACAAGTATGTATTAGGGCATCTCCAGCCGTCCCCCCCAGAGCCCCCCCAAGCGGCGTTTTTGGCGCCGTTTCGCACCAGTCGCCCCCCAGGAATCGATTTAGCGCCGCTTTCCGCCGTTTTTCGTGCCGTTTGGCGCCGCCGAACCCAGGCCAAACCCAGCGCGCTGGGTTCGGCCTGGGGGGGCGAAATGCTCGCGTGGGCCACGCCTGTCGGCGACGGAAGACGATTTCCCTCTCTTTTTTCGGCGCTTCCCTCCACTTTCCCCCAACATGTACCTCTCCTCCCGGTTCATTCCCGCCATTTCCCCCCGCACCCGAGATCTACGCGCCATGGCTCCCGCTCGATTTACAGGACCCCGCGCCGCCGCCGCCGCCGTCTCCATTCCCGCGGCCTCCGAACCGGCCAAGAAACCCCGCAAGCCAAGAGCACCGAAGGAGCGACCACCCGGCATGTCGAACAAGGAGTGGATCTCCGAGAGGTCGTGTCTGGAGACAGCCAACATCAAGCGCCGGGGTAGGGAGGCGGCGCAGCGGCAGAGGCAGCTCATGGCGCAGCTGCAAGCGGAGGAGCAGGCAGCCGCCGAGGAAGACGAGCTGGAGGAGGAGGAGGAGATCCCAGACGAGCCACCTACACCGGCCGCGGCGCCTCTCGCCAAGAAGAAGGGCCCTTTCGGCCCACGTTTCGCCGGCTGGAAGCAGTCGCCGTCACCGTCGCCCCGCATGTCACCGCACCCGCCGCCAGCATGGTTCGTCGAAGGTGATTCGCTGGGAGGTTTCAACCCCAACCTCACCTTCCCCTACCACCCGCCGATGATGTATGGCAACGCGCCGGGCTACGCAGCTTCCCCATCCCACCGCCGCGCGATTCTCGCCGGACTGCAGCCCCAGGACAGCTACATGGAGGAGATCATCGCGTCCGGCTCGATGGCGGCGGCGGCGAGCCCGGGCTTCCTCAATCGGCAAGGGCAAGGAGTACGTCCCCGACGCGGTGGCTGCGTGCGCATCCGAAGGGCGTCCGCCGATGGGCCACAAGAAAGCCAAGCTGGCTAGGGACGGCGCGCCTGCAGCGGCAAAACTCCAGGCATCCATCGAGACCTGCATCGCCGACGCGCAGGTCCAGGCCGGCAAGAGGGAGGAGGTCTCCAAACAGCGATGGGCGGCGCTCATGGCCAACTCGCAGGTCAAGATCGACCTCCTCCGGACTGGCACCGCGGCGAAGAAGAGGAACAACGACCTCGCCTTCCTCACGGGCGGCGATCCGACCGCGATGACCCCTGAGGTGAGAGCTTGGTTCCTGGCGCAGTGCAACCTCATCCTGACCGACATCAGCGCGCCCCCGGCCCCGACATCGTCTGGCGGCGCCAGCTACACCACCGCGCCGACAAGCCCGCACGCCGACCAGGGGGATGCCGCCGTCGACATGGATGCCCAGCCCGTCGTCGACCTGGAGAATGGCGAGCCCGCTGTCCGCTCCGACGCCGTCATCGACCTGGATGCTGTGCCGAGCTCGCCGCCTGCTCCGACGCCGGCCGACGCGTCTGTCTGATCGCCTACGTCTGCCAACGCCGCGCGCGCCCGTCTGTGTGATTCGATCTGAACTATATTTGATCGCCCACCTGTGGCGTTTTTTGTAATATGATCGCCCGAAACTATGACTGCCGATCGCCGAACTAGGGCTCTATTTTTTGGGGGCGGGAAGAAACTTTCGAATGATATCGGTGCTTTATTTTCTGGGACGCCGAACGGCTGGTGAAATCGCCCCCCCCCCCCCAGGTTTTGGTGCGGGCCGGCGCTATCGCTAAAAAGCGCCGATCTGAAACCTGGGGGGGTCGAACGACTGGAGATGCCCTTAGTCCTAGTTGGGCGGTGCATTAGCATAGGTTCACCCACACAACACTTCACGAACCAATGGATATTAATCAACCGTAGCAAAGCGGAAGCACTTGACGAAATTCCCATGTGTCCTCGAGAACGTTTGGTAGTCATAAGTATAACAACCAGCTTGTCCTTTGCTCTCAAAAAGGATTAGACCACTCGCTGCAATATTATTTACTGCACTTTATTTACTCGCACTTTATTTATCTGTTATATCAAAAACTTCCAAAAATCCGTTTGCTAGTGTTTACAGTGAATCCTCTATCCAACCTGCTTGTCAACACGTTCTGCTCCTCGTTGGGTTCGACACTCTTATTTATCGAAAGTACTATGATACACCCCCTATACTTGTGGGTCATCAAGACTATTTTCCGGCACCGTTGCCTGGGAGTGACGCGCTATTTGTAAGTGGAATTGGTAAGAGAAACTTTTACTGTGAGTGTTGTTTTATTTATGTCTGTTGTTTTATTTCATTATAGAGAATACTTTTGGTTCTCTGTTTAAGGGTACTTCTACCGTTGCTATTAGGGTAGTTGGTAACCCATCATCTGCTGAATTAGATCCTTATAAAATACCTATGAAAATTGTTGGACGTGTTATGGATAACTGCTAGGGTGATGGAACTGTCCATCCTGGTGATAATTTGCTCTTTATACATGAATTATGCGAGTTATTCAGGTGTGCAGGAATTACAATGGATTAAGTTAAAAGGAAATTATTTTCTTTATCGCTGAAAGGAAGAGTCGCTGAATGGTTTAAATTATTGAATAATGGTGAATCTATTGGATGGGAGGAAATTGTTCCTCTCTTTTATTCCAAATTTTATCCACCTAGTGAGATTCATAAAGACCGGAATCAAATCTATAATTTCTAGCCTCATGATGGAGAGAGTATTGCCCAAGCGTGGGGGAGAATGAAGTTATTAATGCTTAAATGTCCCGTTCATGAACTCCCGAGAAGTATTGTTATCAATAATTTTTATGCAAGGATTTCTCTTCATGATAAGGATTTATTGGATGCTTCTTGTTCTGGATCATTCACACGTATGAAGGAAGAAGCTAAATGAGATCTTCTTGACCGTATTCAAGAAAACACTGAAGGATGGGAGAATTAAAAAGGTAGAAATTTAGGTATAAATTATGATTATGAATGCATTAAATCTTTTATGGGAACCAATGATTTCTATGATGTTAGTGCTGTTTGTGGTCTTGATTCTCAAATTTTTGCAAACTGTCTTTAAGCTTTTGCCTCCTATCTTGATATTCCTAAAAAGAATTATCACAAGTACCATGCACCTTATAAAGATATTGTTCCTGCTAGTAATATAGAAGTGCATGTTGTTAATCCTGTTTTTCCTGAGCCATATGTTGAAAAAATGCCTTTCCCTGCTAAAGTGAAAAAACACTCTATGGTGGTTAGTGTGGTTAATAAGAGTAATAAGAAATCTATTGAACCTGATGAACAAGTAACTGTTGAACCTGCTGTAGCAATAGTGAAAGATCTTATTTATGGAAATGTAGAGGATGAACAGATTGTCTTCTGTGAGGATGCTTCTAATATTGTTTCCCATCCTCATAGACCTAAGAAAACTAGTGTTCATGTGCTTTCTGTTAAGATTGGTGATCTTTGCTATTATGGTTTGTGTGACATTGGTGCTAGTTCTAGTGCTATACCTTATGATCCTTATAGATAAATTATGCATGAAATTGGTTCTTGTGAGCTTGAAGATATTGATGTGGTTATTCAACTTGCTAATAGAGAAACTGTTTTTCCAATTGGTATTGTTAGAGATGTGGAAGTTTTGTGTGGTAAGACTAAATACCCCACTGATTTTCTAGTACCTGGTAAGGCTTCTAGTAAGACTTGTCCTATTATTTTTGGTATACCTTTCTTGAACACTTGTGGTGCTATTATTATGGATTGTAAAAGGGAGAAGATTTTGACTAAATTTGATGGAAAATCTTATGAGTTCAATTTCTCCAAATTTGCTAGAGGACCTTATGAATCTAAATTGCCTGGTGAGAATTTTAAAGTTGAACAACTTGCTTCTATTGCTCTTGTTCCTAACAATGCTTTGCAGTAATATATGGAGGACCACGAGAGTGATGTCTTTATGGAAGAGAGAAATGAGATTGAAGATATTCTTCTTCGTCAACCGGTTATACTGAAACATAATTTACCTATGGAAGACTTTGGTACAACATTACCACCCAAGGAGGATCATGTCTTTGATTTAAAACCTCTGCCTGATGATCTTAAATATGCTTATCTTGATGATAAGAAAATATATCCGGTTATTATTAGTGCTAAACTTTCAGGTGAAGAAGAGGAAAGATTATTGGGAATTCTAAAGAAACGCCGTGGAGCTATTGGATATACTCTTAATGGTTTGAAGGGAATTTCTCCTACTATATGTCAGCATGCTATTAATATTGAACCTGATGCAAAGCCAGTTTTTGAACATCAACATTGTTTAATTCCTAAGATGAAGGAAGTGGTAAGAAATGAGGTATTAAAACTTCTTGATGCTGGTATTATTTTTACTATTGATGATAGTAGATGGGTGAGCCCTATGCATTGTGTCCCTAAGAAGGGAGGAATGACTGTTGTGCATAATTAAAACAACGAGCTCATTCCACAAAGAGTAGTAGTTGGTTGTAGAATGTGTATTGATTTTAGAAAGGTTAATAAAGTTACTAAGAAAGATCATTATCCTTTGCCCTTTATTGATCAAATGTTAGAGAGGTTGTCTAAGAAAACTCTTTTTTGCTTTCTTGATGGTTATTCTGGGTTTTCTCAAATTGCTGTTAGGAAGCAAGATCAAGAGAAAACAACCTTTACTTGTCCTTATGGTACTTATGCTTATAGATGTATGCCTTTTGCTTTGTGTAATGCTCCTGCTACTTTTCAAAAATGCATGTCTGCTATTTTTCATGGTTTTTGTGAAGAGATTATGGAAGTTTTCATGGACGATTTCTCCACCTATGGAACTTCTTTTGATAATTGTTTGCACAACCTTGATAAAGTTTTGCAGAGATCTTAGGAAACTAATCTTGTTCTTAATTGGGAGAAATGCCACTTTATGGTTAATGAAGGAATTGTTCTTGGACATAAATTTTTTGAAAGAGGTATTGAAGTTGACAGAGCTAAAGTGGAAGCCATAGAGAAAATGTCATGTCCTAGGGATGTTAAAGGTATTCGTAGTGTTCTTGGTTATGCTGCTTTTTATAGGAGGTTTATTAAAGATTTCTCTAAAATATCAAAGCCTCTTACTAATCTTCTTCAAAAAGATGTACCATTTGTTTTTGATGATGATTGTAAGGAATCTTTTGAAACTTTAAAGAAGGCTTTAACTACTGCTCCTATTGTTCAACCACCTGATTGGAATTTACCTTTTGAAATTATGTGTGATGCTAGTGATTATGTTGTAGGTGTTGTTCTTGGACAGCGTGTAGATAAGAAGTTGAATGTTCTTCATTATGCTAGTAAGACTCTTGATGCTGCTCAAAAGAATTATGCTACTACCGAAAAAGAGTTCTTAGTTGTAGTTTTTGCATGTGATAAGTTTAGGCCTTATATTGTTGACTCAAAGGTTACTATTCATACTGATCATGTTGCTATTAGATACCTTATGGAAAAGAAAGATGCTAAGCGTAGGCTTACTAGATGGGTGTTGCTTTTACAAGAGTTTGATTTGCATATTGTGGATAGGAAGGGTGCTGAAAATCCTGTTGCTGATAACTTGTCTAGGTTGGAAAACATTACTTTTGACCCTATTCTTGTTAATGATAGTTTTCCAAATGAACAGTTGGCTGCAATAAAGGTAAAACCCCAAGATAGTCCACGGTATGTTGATTATGCTAACTTTATCGTTTTAAAGAATTTTCCTCCAACATTTACAGCTCAACAAAAAAGAAAATTCTTCTATGATTTGAGGCATTATTTTTGGGATGACCCACATTTATATAAAGAAGGAGTGGATGGTATTATGAGAGAATGTGTTCCAGATCATGAACAACATGAAAAATTGAAGAAGTGTCATGGTAGTGCTTATGGAGGACACCACGCTGGAGATAGACCCGCGCAGAAGGTCTACAATCAGGTTTCTATTGGCCTACTCTCTTTAAAGATGCACGTAAATTTATTTTATCTTGTGATGAATGTCAAAGAGTAGGAAATATTTCTAGACGTAATGAAATGTCTATGAGTTATTCTCTTGTTATTGAACCTTTTGATTGTTGGGGGTTTGACTTTATGGGTCCTTTTCCTCCTTCGAATGGTTACACTCATATTCTTGTTGTCGTTGATTATGTTACTAAGTGGGTAGAAGCTATACCTACTAAAAGTGCTAATGGTGAGACCTCTTTGAAAATGCTTAAATATGTTATTTTCCCTAGGTTTGGTGTGCCTAGATATCTTATGACTGATGGAGGTTCTTATTTTATTCATGGTGGTTTTAGAAAAACCCCTTCTAAATATGATGTTAATCATAGAATTGCCTCAGCTTATCACCCTCAAACCAGTGGGCAAGTAGAATTGTCAAATAGAGAAATTAAATCTATCTTGCAAATAATTGTTAATAAATCTAGGAAGAATTGGTCAGATAAGTTGAATGATGCTTTATGGGCTTATAGAACAGCTTATAAAAATCCTATGGGTATGTCTCCCTATAAAATTGTTTATGGAAAAGCTTGTCACTTGCCTTTAGAATTAGAACACAAAGCTTATTGAGCAGTGAAAGAATTAAATAAATATTTTAAACTTGCTGGTAAGAAAAGAATTCTTGATTTGAATCATCTAGATGAATGGAGATGTGAATCTTATCAAAATGCCAAGCTCTTTAAAGAGAAAGTTAAACAATGGCATGATAAAATAATCCTTAAAAGAGAGTTTCATGTTGGTGAGAAAGTTCTATTGTATCGGTCTCGTCTCAGATTTTTTGCAGGAAAATTACTCTCCCGGTGGGAAGGACCTTATATTATTGAAGAAGTCTATCGTTCGGGTGAAATTAAAACTGCTTCCCTCAAAGATAACACTACACAAGTGGTAAATGGACAAATACTCAAACATTATATTTCTGGGGATTCCTATGATGAAGATGTTGATGTTATACAAGTAATGACTCCGGAGAAGTTCATTAGAGGGAGGACTCCAGAATCTGCAGAGTCTGTTTCGGAATAGGTAACAAATCTGTTAAGAAAAAGTTCGCGGATTACCTTCCAAGTTATATTTTATTGATTTTTGGAAAATATGAAAAATACCGAGCCGAAGAGGAGTTGGAGAAGGTGCCCGGAGGCACCACACCATGAGGGGGCGTGTGCCCACCCTTGGTCGCGCCACCCTATGGTGTGGAAGCCCCGGAGCCCCTCTCCGACTCGTTTTCGACCTGGATTTTCCTTTCGTTCTGCACATTTTTGCTATATAAACCCCCGGACCCCTCAAGGTCCGTATATCATTTTCTCGTCGTGTTTCTGTTTTGAGCTGTTTCTGCCAGGTTACATCTTCAGATCTAGAGCCACAATGTCCTCTCCGATCTTTCAAAGACAGTTTCTTTGAGAATGTCGTTAGCCTGTACATGAACGAGTTGAAGATGCATCCCAAAGAATTGTTGATCAAGGATGGGGAGGTGCAGATTGAAGATGTTTGGGGCCCTAAAGGAGAAGGCAGTCTGGAAGCTAGGATGGAAGAGCTGGAGCAAGAAGTATTTAGGTACAAAAAGATGGTGGAGCGTGAAGTTGAGATCATCCACAAGATAAAGACAGAACAGATCGCTTAGTACAAGAAGGAGACTTTGAAGCTTTGGGGGGAGATTTTCTCACTCACCAAGACCACCAACAATTTGCAAGCACAACTCTATGATGTGCAGAATCAGAACTGTGAGTATGAGAATGGGTTTAAACGTATAAGCTCTACTGCCAGTTTCAGGATGTTGAAGGCTAGGACATCATTTGTGGATGGAGAGCCTTTACCTTGGAAGACTGATGATGAGAAGGATTCACCACCACCACCGAAGAATTGATTTGTCATTGGTATTGGCATCCCCTTGGCTTGTTCCAAGCTTGGGGGAGTGCCACGGTATCACCTTTATCTTTCACCCTTTTAACTTTTTAGTAGAGTCATATCGGGAGTAGAGAAAATGTCATATATTATGGTTTGCAGTATGGAAGTATTGCTCCTTAGTTGTTTATCGTTGTATCCCTTGGTTTGAGTTACCGTAATTAAATATTAATGAGAAGTTTCATCATCTACTTGCTTTACTTTATTTTAGTTTGCAATTTTTGTTATGTGGTTGATCTTGTTATTAGTATTGGTATAAAGGATGCGGAGGTGCAGATTGAAGTTGTTCGGGGCCCTAAAAGAGAAGGCAGTCTGGAAGCTAGGATGGAAGAGCTGGAGCAAGAAGTGTCGTGGTGGTCTCACGGCAGATGCCATAGGATGGCTAAAGATGTGGGGACGAAGGACGCTGGAGGCGCTCGGGGAGGGATCACGCGACGAGTAGACGCGTGAGGTGAAAATCAAACACTGCAAACAACACGGTCTACCCAGGTTCAGGGCCCTCGTGAGGAGGTAAAACCCCTACTCCTGCCTTTCTCTATGTATTCTGGTGTCTCACCGAGTAGCCACAGTACAAATGTTCTTGCTACCGAGTAGCCACTCTTCTTTCTCCGGGTAGAATTAGGTCAAGAATCTCTACGGGTGCTATCGTAATGCTCTCCTTGCGTGCGTCGTGTCCCGCGCAGGAGGCGGCTGGGCACCTTATATACCCGGTGCCCTGCCGGATACAGCCAAATACAACAAGTGTCGACATAGTGTGCACACCGTCCTTCTTCCGAGTTCCCGCTGACAGCTTTGGCTTCTAAGCTTGTCCTGATGCAGAAAGTCGTTGGGCAAAACCAAGTAACCAGTCTGTTATCACTGTGCGATCACAGAGTAGGTCCCCCCTATCCTGCGACGCCCTGCTGACACACTGTCGCTGTCAGGCACGCCGTCCCCAGATGAACAGTGCTGTGAATAGTGCCAAGTATGGACCCGGGATACGCGGGATCCTGTGTCAGAACGGCTCCTTTGACTTCTGGCCCGAGTAGGTTCCCGCCAGTTTTACTCGGGCCAACTCTTCTACTCGAACAGATATAACTTGCTTAATATCTCCTTCTGGTTATCTTTTTGTGAGACCGAGTAGCAGTCGACCGGGTAGCAAGTACCGGGTAGACGGCTACTCGACCAAACTTCTCTTCTGATTGTTGCCTTTACCACTTGCCTTTACCCTACTCGGGGGTAACCCCCCGACAGCAGTCCCCGAAGCTGGTAGCGCCCTGCGAACTCGTTCACTGGGCCCTGCCAGCTTTAAAACCAAGCTTGGCAACCTTGCCCTTGAACCTCAAGATGCCGAGTAGGACCTCCGAGTAGCATTCTGAAAAGTACTTTGAGTTTCCTCCCTTCCGAATAGGGCCAGCTTCCTTCTCTGTAACCGAGTAAAAAGACTTAGGGAATTTCTTCAATCGAATCTCTGCAGCGCAGAGCACAATCCGGCTTTCCGTGCTGCAACTGGGCACGTGTCACGCATCCAGGACTGCGACGCCTCGCTACCCAGGACCTGACAGGCCACGCGCCTAGCTTTCACGGAGCGGGCCCACGACCTCGTACTGTCCCATCATGCGCAGTAATCGCCCACGATCTCGTCGTGGGATCTAATGCGGCCGTTACGCGCGCGTTCCGCGCTGTGTGCGTTTCTAACCGGCCACAGACCCCACGCCGCACGATTTATTGCCACGATCGATCCCACTACTCCAATTCGTAATGGTAATCCGTGGTGCGGTATAAATACCCCCACGGTAACTTCCTCTTCTCCTTCCGCTTCATTTTCCCCTTCTGTCTCCTCAATTCTCCGCCGTCTCAAAGCTCTCCGCCGCCGCGCAACTCCTTGCGCCGCCGCGGGCTTGTCCACTCCACCAATCTCTTCCAAACTTCTCCAGTCTTCCTACTCGCTGCCATGGCTCGCGGTGACAGTGCTCGCGCCGGCTGGGCCGGCTCCGACGTCACCGCGGAGGACTGCCAGTGGCTCGTGAACACTCGGAGGGTTCCTCCCGGTGTTCGCTGCCGGCCGTCCGACGGCGAGCTTATTCCGTCTCCGCAGCAAGGCGAACATGTCGTCTTCCTCGCGCACTTCGCGCGGGGATTCGGCCTTCCTGCCTCCAATTTCCTCCGCTCTTTCCTAGATCATTACGGTCTCCAGATGCACCATCTGCCTCCCAACGCAGTTGTCTTCCTCTCCTACCACGCCGTGGTGTGCGAAGCCTTCCTCGGCGTTCGCCCCACGACGGAGACGTGGTCGAAGTACTTCTTCTTCCGCCAACAGAGCCAGGGCAAGAAGGATGGCGCTGACACCAGCAGCCGGGTAACCGAGACCGGCAGCGCCATGATGGTGCAACGCCCGGGCACCAATCATCCTCGCATCAAGGGCCTGGATTCTGTCCGCAAGTGGCAGAAATCCTTCCTGTATGTGAAGAACATTCCCGCCACGAAGGAGGCCAAGATCGAAGACCGCATCAATCTGCCCCCTTGGAGCAACCGAGTTCCTACCGGGCAGAATTGGAAGAGCAAGCCGTCGAACAGCAGGAACTTGATGCAGATGGAGGAGCGGCTCGCCCATCTGATCGGAGAAGGGCTCAAGAGCGACGATCCAGTCGCCTGCTGGATTCGCAACCGCGTGCTGCCTCTGCAACGCCGCTCCCACCCCATGTGCTACATGGGCGGCCCTCGCGACTGTACTCGGACGACTACCTTCGAGCTCAGCAACGCGGATGTCGCCGCCTACGCTCGGTCCATCCTGACCACCGGCCTTCGCGACAACTGGCAGTATGGCTTCATCCCATACAGCCGCACGAAGCCGATTCCACGGGTACGTCTTCTTAATCTGCTTCTTGTATATGCAATCCGAGTAGATAGCTTCCTCTCCTTGCTGCGACTAGCATTCGCATTCTGCGCCGAGTAGGGCGTTTAGCGGAACTGCTCAGGCTTAGTATGCTTGTTGTTTGCACGCCTTGTTGGGTAGCATACTTAGGAGAAACACTTAGGCTTAATGTGCTTGATGTTTGCACGCCTTGCCGAGTAGGACACTCAGCCGAATCGCTTAGGCTTAATGTGCTTGGTGTGTGCACGCCTAGTCGGGTAGAGTGCCTTCATGCTACTCGGCTAACTTGCGATGTTTCTCTATTCCTCAGGTCTTGACCGCCAGCTTGCTGAGAGCAGTGAGCGCTTCGAGGGCAACTGGTCAGATGACCGAGAGGAAGACGATGAGGTCTCCTTCGAGACCGCGGACAAGCTTGATCCTCCTGAAGCCGCCCAGTCGAGTAAGCATCGCGTGGACGCGTCTCTTCGTGACTGGTCCGAGGACGAAGATGAAGGTAACTGATTTTATCCCGTCTGATCGCGAGCAGCACCGATTAACTGCCTCCTGCTTCTGAATCGCCTTTCTTCCTTTCAATCTCTCAGATGGTGCTGATGCTGAGGATGAAGACGAGGATGAGGACGAGGACGAGGGAGCCCTGGTCGTCAAACCTCTTGCAGTCGCCGCTCCTGCTACCCGCAAGCGGGCGGGCAGTGGCGCCCAAGAGCCCCCCGCCAAGAAGAAGAAACCGACCGAGAAGACGAACAAGAAGGTCGTGCAGAGAAAACGACCAGCGATCCCTACCCGCAAGGGGTAAGTTCCTTCTTTATTGCACACTTCGGTTCACTTCGTTCTTCTCGGTTGATTCCCAATCCTTTTACTTTGTTGTTTCCTCTCAGTTTCCTCTGCCTTCTTCTTATTTCTGAATGCAATTTTCTCTTCAGAGCCCCCTTGGATGCGGATGCCGCTCGTGCATCCACTGAGACCAAGAAGCAGGCCGCCATCGACGTTGATAAGCTTATCGACCTCGACGGCGACGAGAGCGAAGCCGCCAACGCACATGGACACATGGACACCGATGCCCAGAATGTCGAGCTGGAGCAACAGTCCCGCGCGGATCAAGAAGCGCAGGATGCTGCTCACCAAGATAGACCTCCTTCTCCTCCGGCCAACACAGCCGAGGAGAACCAAGATCAAGATCAAGAGACGCACAACGACGCCGCCCCTGAGCGGCAGGGAGAAGAACAAGAGCAGTCAGCCACAGGGGCTGCTGAACAGGAAGACCCCGCAACCCAGGCGCGGACAGAAGTGACAGATGCCTCACAGCCAGATCCCGCTGCCGAGCAGCGGGTAGAAGTAGTCGACGAGGCGGAACAATACCCTCTGAGCGACGCGCAACCAGGCGCCGCGCAGGGTAGCACTCAGCCAAACGCCGCGCCGAGTAGCGCGCCCCTGGCGCCGCCCACTGCACCCGACTCCTCCTTGGTGCAGAAAACCAAGACTGCAGCCAGCCCTCCGGCCAAGCCAGTTACAAGGAAGAATGCTCAGGAGGCTGCCGAGAAGAAGGCCGCCGAGGAGAAGGCCAAGAAGACCACCGAGAAGAAGACCACCGAGAAGGAGATTTCAAAGAAACGGGCTTCCGAGAAGCCAGCAGAAGGCACCGCTCGCAGGAACCCGGCGCGTGGCGCCGGTCAAGATGCAGCCGTGATGCCGCCGCCAGCACCAACCGCCAAGTCCACTCAGCTGGCTATCCGCGAGCCTGGCGCGGCTGCTGACGCATCCGGTGTCATAGATCCGCCCAGCTTCCCACCTTATATGGTGAAGGTCAGCCAGCAGCACCAGATTGGCTTAACCTCCGCGGAGAGGAAGCTTGCTCTTCGGAAAGGGAAGAAAACCGTGGCAGTGGACTCCAGACCCCCGGCCCCAAATTAGGACAAGTCCCTCTCCATCTCTTCTCGCGAGGTTCAGGACCAGGCGGTGACATCCCAGGGCCTTGAGCAAGTGCTCGATTTGGTTGGCTTCATCGATGCCAAGTGGGACAGCAAGGTGCTGGGCAACTCGAACTGGGACGGCACGGATTTGGGCGACTTGGACCATATGCGTGTCGATTGGAACAAGGCGGACTTGGGTTACAAACCCATGACTATCTCATCCAACTCCGCCACGCTTGCTGCCAAGATGTTCGTCCACCGCAAGAACGCTGAGGACCTCGAGCAATCTTATGCGGTAAGCTTCTACTCATCCTCCCCGAATTGCGTTTCGCTTTTCTTCTACTCTTCTTCTTTTCCTTATCCATCACCCAGTCCCCGAGATTCTGGCCGAGTAGGCGGATACGCTCCCGAGTAGCCGCCTTCTCGGGTTGAATCTTTATTACTTTGCCTGATTCTTCTTCCTTTCGCTTCTCAGAATAGCTTACTGAAGCGGACCGGCCTGCACCGTCAGCTACTCTGGAACCATGCCATTGCCAAGAGACGCATTGAGGCCCTGGAACGAGAACGCGCAGACGGCGAGGCAGCCGAGAAGGATGTGATGAACAGCACATTGAAACTTTCTGAAGTTGAAGGTACGCTTTTAGCTACGCGGTTCTTGCGTTTGGTGTTTACGCCCGCTTCTGCTTTTTGCGCTAACCACTTCTACTCTGCAGGGAAGTTAAAGGCCCTGGCGGAGGAGCACTCAACCTGCCGCGCCTTCGTCGAGAGTGGCCAAGCCACGATTAAAAGACTAGAAGGTACGTTGTCGTCTTCTCGGCTTGTCTTTGTGTTTCTTTCTTCGCTACTCTGCTGACCGTGTTTTGCTCTTCTCAGAAGATCATAAGAAGTTTGCTGAGGAACATCAAGATTGCCTCAAACCTGCTGAGGTGCAGCAGCAGTTATCCAGCCAGGCAGTCGAGCTGATAAAAGAGCACACCACCGAGATGGAAGCTCTCCAACTCCAGCTGCAGACTGCGCTCAAGGACGCCCTCAACTTAGCAACCGAGAAGGAGGAGTTGCTTGCCGAGAAGAAGAAGAACGAAGCGGCAGCCAAAGCCAAGGAGAAAGCCCTCGAACAGGAGTGCGAGGTGCTGAAGACAAGCAACGCTGATCTCTTCGCTCAGCTGAATGGGCTCCGCTTGATCGAAGAAAGGCACCTAGCCGACGAGGAATTGTGGAAGAACAAGCTTCAGGGGCTACTCTACGATCTGAACAGTAAGTGCCCTCTTTCCTGCGTCTCTGTTACTCGGTTCACTTTCTACTCTGCTTCTGTCTCTGAGTTTCTCAATAGCTCTTTCAGGAGTCTTCCCCGGCCTTGAATCTTCGTGCAAGCCTGCTTTGGCAAAGGCCCGGGCAGCTCGCGCCGAGAAGGGCGAGCCCACGGACACCAAGGCGGAAATTGAAGAGTGCCTCCTCGTCATGCAAGGTCAGCTTCCACGTCTGGAAGGCGTGGGCACCGAGCTGGTGCGCATCGCCTTCAAGCTCCACGAGCTCTTCTGGCCTCAGGATTCCGCGCCAACAACAATCCAAGGGCTCGCCTGGAAGCTGAACGGTGTGAAGGCCGAGCTGAAGAAATGGCGCGCATCGGGAGCTCGGGCAGGCGCGGACATGATGCTGCTATTTATCACCAGCTGGTATGAAAACCTTAATCTGCAGATTGTCCGCGAGATGCGCCAGGACTCCAAGTGGGAGAAGAACCCCGACTGCGTGGCTATCCGCCAGCTGGTCGCTCACGAGGTCGCTCAGTATGCTGACACTGCGACCTTCATCGACGGCCTCACCGAGCCCGACACCGAGGTGGACGAAGGCGAGGAGGAGGATGAAGATGAAGAGACGGACACAGAGGAGCTGGACCTGAGCTGCTTCGAGTCTCCTGGTGGCAAGACCGGGAAGGGGAAGGCCGCGGTCGTCGCGGGTAGCGATGAAGAGGACGAGAACGAGAAGATGTCAATTGACACCGCCGCGCTCGATTTCGGCACCTCGTCAGGGGCTGCCCTCGACGACACCGTCAGCCTTCGCACTCAAGCCACTGGCTCCACCTCCGCGACAGAGCCCGTCTCAGTGGCCACGGCCTCCTCAGACCAGGCAGCCACCGAGCCCGACGCCGAGCTAGCGAAGACCATCCCCGTCAATCCGGAAGCAGATGCGACCGAGGCCAGCGCCGAGGACGAAGCTGCGAAGACCGTTGACGCCAGCTCGGAGGCAGACGCGACCAAGGCCACTACTGAAGATGAAGCAACCAAGGCCAGCACCGAGAACGCCGCCTCGACCTGAATCTGTCCTGCAGCTTATTCCTCAAACACTTATCAGATCCCCGGGATGCCGGGTGCAAATGTATCAGACTACTTATGCCGTTGCTACTCATTTTTATTCACACTTGTTGTTTTCAACTTAATCATTTTGTTCAGCCTTGGCTCGATGCCGGGTTGCGTTATCATGCGAGTCCCCGAGTTGCATTTCTTATTCACTCTCTCTTTTTGTCTCAGCTCTACCCGCAACTTGTTGCTTTTTTGGTATTCGAGTCACAAGAGTCAAAGAGTAGAGCTGCAAATACTTAGCCGCTTAGAAACAATCATAGTAACGCAGCCCACCACTTAGCCGAAAAGATAGGACAAAGAACAAAAGTAAATGCACCCTACTCGGTTCCTGCACTCTTTTCTTCCTTAGCAATTTTTCTTGTGCTCATTGACCTCTTGCTTGTTCTCTTGCTTGCCATGAAGCCGGGTTTCGGACAGCAGCAGAGTCGAAGAGTTGGCATGTAGGTTTAAACACAGTACTCAATGTACTTTTGAATTTTGAAGTAGAGCAACCGAATAGGCAAAAGGTAAAGCCGAGTAGAAACACTTAGAGCAATTTTGGACGAGGGCAGTCCCCGAGTTCAATTTCAGACTGCAGAATAGAATCTCAACTCGGATAAGAGGGTACATACACATCTTTGCTCACGAATGAAAACGACGGAGTAGAGCTACATTCCAGGGACGCTTAGATTCCTCTCCAGCTTTATCTGCCCTGTTCGCCTGTGGTGGGCGCGCATCTACAAGATAGTATGCATCATTGTGCAGCGCTTTGCTCACAATGAAGGGCCCTTCCCATGGAGGAGACAACTTGTGCATCCCGGCTGTGCGCTGCACAAGCCTAAGGACCATGTCTCCTTCTCGGAAAACCCTTGGGTTCACCTTTCGGCTATGATAACGCCGCAGGTTTTGCTGGTAGATAGCCGAACGTGACAGAGTAAGATCTCTTGCTTCTTCAAGCAGGTCAACGTCGTCTTCTCGAGCTTCTCTCGCCTCCACCTCAGTGTAGAGGGTTACTCGAGGGGAGTCATGCTCTAGGTCTATTGGCAACACGGCCTCAGCCCCGTATACCAAGAAGAATGGTGTGTAGCCGGTTGACCGGTTAGGGGTAGTTCTTAGACTCCACAACACCGCTGGCAACTCGTCTAGCCAACACCCAGGTGTTTTCAGCAGTGGCTCAATCAGCCTTGGCTTTATGCCTGCCAGTACCATGCCGTTTGCTCTTTCCACTTGTCCATTGGAGGCTGGATGCGCAACAGACGCAACATCTAGTCGGATGTGCTTATCTCTGCAGAACCGCACCATTGCCCCCTCTGCGAAATTTGTGCCGTTGTCGGTGATGATGCTATGCGGGTAGCCATATCTCAGGATCACATCCTTCAAGAATTTCACAGCTGTGGCCCCATCGCACTTCCGAATAGGCTTCACTTCAATCCACTTGGTGAACTTGTCCACCATGACCAAGATGTGTGTCATGTTGCCTTTAGCTGGCTTGAAGGGGCCAACCATATCCAGGTACCATACGGCAAACGGCCATGTGATAGGAATTGTCTTCAGCTCGGAAGCAGGCATGTGAATCTTACTCGCGAACATCTGGCAGCCGCTGCACTTCCTCACGATATCTTCAGCTTGCTGCAGAGCTGTGAGCCAGTAGAAGCCATGCCGAAAAGCTTTCTTGACCAATGCCCGAGAAGAGGCGTGGTGCCCGCATTCTCCTTGGTGTATTTCCAGCAGAATTTCTCCTCCTTCTTCTGGGTCCACACAACGTTGCAGCACGCCGGTGGCACTTCTTTTGTGCAGCACATCTCGGAATATAGTGTAGCCCTTGGATCTTCTCTGAATCTGTCTTGCAGCCACCTCATCCTCTGGCAGGGTACCGTCCCTTAGAAAGGATAATATGGGCATGGCCCAACTCGGTGTCTCCCGTGTGGGAAACACTGGTTCGTCCACTTCCATTGGGACAGGCACCTCTGGTTGCTCTTTAGGGTTGGGAGCACTTCTCTGGAGCCCTGATCGATTGGCAAGGACTTCCTCAATGAATGCGACAGTCACCGGGTTAAGGACAGCAGTCCCCGAGTATGGAGTGGCAGTCCCC
The DNA here is from genome assembly GCA_028641055.1 of Alopecurus myosuroides. NCBI lineage: Eukaryota > Viridiplantae > Streptophyta > Magnoliopsida > Poales > Poaceae > Alopecurus > Alopecurus myosuroides. The sequence goes on along the minus strand of CM054060.1, from coordinate 58,966,158 downwards.
GAGTAAGGAGTGGCAGTCCCCGAGTAAGGAGTGGCAGTCCCCGAGTAGGGAGTGGCAGTCCCCGAGTAGGGAGTGGCAGTAAGGAGTGGCAGTCCCCGAGTAGGGAGTGGCAGTCCCCGAGTAGGGAGTGGCAGTCCCCGAGTAGAGGACGGCAGTCCCCGGGTTTCCTGTAGCATTCTCCCAGTCAATCTCCATGGGATCAGATTCCTCGCTTGGCAGAGAAGGTACAAATATGGATTCCGAGTTGGGAGATGGCTTGATGGATGGCTTCCTCAAATGCTCCAAGGCAATCCCCGCCGGGATGGATTGCCGAGAAGATCCCAACTTGGATAGCTCGTCTGCCGCTTCGTTCTCTGCTCGGTGAATGTGCTGGAACTCGCAGTCTTCGAAGAATCCAGTCATAGACTGTACCAGGAAGCGATATGATGCCATGTTGGCATCTAGAGCATCCCAAGTGCCAGAGACTTGCTGCACCACCAGATCTGAATCTCCATAGCATACGATGCGCTGCACGCCAACCTCCTTGGCTACTCGCAAGCCATGCACCACTGCCTCGTACTCTGCTACGTTGTTGGACGCCTTGAAATGAATCTGCAGCACATACTTGAGTTGATCTCGCTTGGGTGACGTAAGCACTACGCCAGCACCAAGGCCTTCCTTCACCTTCGAGCCATCAAAGTGCATCTTCCAGTAATTAGAAACTGGAGCAGGAGGTTCATACTGCACCTCGGCCCAATCCACCAGAAACTCTGCCAGAATCTGAGACTTGATAGCTTCTCTTCTCGCGTACGCGGGTGCATACGCGGCTAGCTCGATTGCCCACTTGGCTACTCTGCCACTCGCCTCCTTGTTGCCCATGATATCCGAGATGGGAGCAGAGCTCACGACCGTGATAGGGTGCTCTTGGAAGTAATGCTTTAGCTTCTTGGCGCCCAGGTACACGCCGTAGGTCATCTTCTGGTAATGCGGGTAGTTTTGCTTGGAGCTAGACAGCACTTCACTGAGATAGTACACTGGGCGCTGCACACTCTTGCCTTCTTCTTCTCGCTCCACCACAATCACCACACTGACTACTCGGTTAGTGGCAGCAATGTATAATAGCATTGGCTCCTTGGGTAGCGGACTAGCCAAGATGGGAGCGCTAGCCAGCATTGCCTTCAGCTCGTTGAATGCCACATCCGCTTGCGGAGTCCAGACAAACTTGTCACTTTTCTTCATCAGCTGGTATAGAGGCAGGGCCTTCTCGCCCATTCGGCCCAGGAAGCGGCTCAGAGATGCCAAGCAACCAGTGAATTTCTGCACGTCTTTCAGGGATCTCGGCAAAGACATGCTCTCAATAGCTTTTATCTTTGAAGGATTGGCTTCAATGCCCCGACTAGACACCAGGAAGCCGAGTAGCTTGCTAGCCGGGACACCAAAGGTGCATTTACTCGGATTCAGCTTCATTTTGTACTTGCGTAGGTTAGCAAAGGTTTCCTCCAGGTCGGCAAGCAGAGTATGTGTTTTATTCGTTTTGATGACAATGTCATCTACGTACACCTGCACATTCTTGTCGAGCTGGTTGTGCAAGCATTTCTGCATGCATCTCTGATAGGTTGCACCCGCATTCCTCAAGCCAAAACACATGACACGACAGCAATAAGCCCCGTACGGGGTAATGAAAGCAGTCTTTATTTGATCAGCAGGGTTGAGTGCAATCTGGTGGAAACCAGAGTAGGCATCTATGAAAGACAGCAGTTCACAACCAGCAGTGGAATCGATCACCTGATCATTGCGAGGTAGCGGGAAGGGATCCTTGGGGCATGCCTTGTTCAAGTCGGTGTAGTCGACACACATGCGCCATGCAGTGGCAGCCTTGGGATCCTCCTTCTTCCTCTTGACCATGACCGGGTTGGCTAGCCAATCCGGATGCAGCACCTCCATGATGAAATTGCTTATCAGCAACTTGGTGATCTGGTCACTAATGGCCTTCCTTCTCTCATCTCCGAAGCGGCGCATAGCCTGCTTCACTGGCTTGGCGTCAGGACGCACATGTAATGAGTGCTCAACCAACTCCCTCGGGACTCCTGGTAGATCTTCATTGGACCAGGCGAACACGTCCCGATTCTCACGGAGGAAGTGGATGAGCTCGCTTTCCTATTTCTCCGCCAACCCGGAGCCAATGATGGCTACGCGGTCGGGGAACTTGGGGTCGACCTGGACCTTCTTGGTTTCCTGAGATGCCTGGAACGCGGTCCCGTGTTGGGTACTTGGCACGCCCTGCGCGCCAGCTTGCGCGGATTGCGCCATGGCCACCACCTCATACATCTTCTTCTTCTCGGCAGCAATCACCATTGACTCCGCCAACTGGGAACCAGCAGAGGCACACTCCATGGACTTCTTGTAATCACCAGCGATGGTAATCACACCATTGGGACCAGGGATCTTCATCTTCAGATATGCCGTGTGGGTAGAGGCCATGAACTTGCTCAGAGCCGGCCTGCCGAGTAGGGCATGGTACGGGCTCTTATGGTTAACCACCTCAAACTGCAGGCGCTCTGTGCGGCAGTTCTCCCTTGTAACGAATAGCACGTCTATCCACACTCGGTCAATCGGGTTGCACGAGACTCCCGGCACAATGCCATGGAAGGTGGTCTTGCTAGGTAGCAGCATGTTCTCGGCCAGGCCAAGCTTCTCGAGTGTGTCTCTGTACACGATGTTGATGCTGCTGCCGTTGTCGATTAGCACCTTCTGAACCTCACATTCTTCTCGGGACCCAGGAAGGTAGGATCCAACACCAAGGCGTAGCTACCCGGGTTGGGCATCACCTTGGGATGATCTACTCGGGACCACCTGATCTCTTGGTCGCACCAATACATGTAGTGAGGGACAGCAGGAATCACTGCATTGACCTCCATAGCACGCCTGTGCTGTGATTGCTTGTCGACTGGCTCAGAGGTGAAGATCATGTAGCTCTCGTGGTGCTCTTGGTACTGGTTGGAGCCTCCGCCCCCATTGTTGCCGTTGTTGTTGTTGCCCTGGTAGTTGTTGTTGCCTCTGTTGTTGTTGCGGTTGTAGTTGTTGTTGTTGTTGCGGTAGCTCTCATTGTTGAAGTGACGGTTGGCTCCTAAAGCCACTTGGTTCACATTTTCTCTTCTCGGGAACACTGGCGGCCGAGCTGCGGGTGCGCGAGCAGGCTGCACATTGGCATTGGCCGCTGGCAGAGGAGGAGGAGGAGGCAAGCCATCATTCTTGATCAGATCCCACCACTCGCACTGTCGGGTAGTATGATTGGCTGGCCTTGAAGGGTGCTGAGTGTGAAAGCTGCATGGGCCATCCTTCATGTCGTCAAAGACGAACTTCCTCGGCCGCTCGGAGTTACCGCTACTCGACTGAGGAGCACGGAATGGTTTCTTGTTGCCTTGGCCCTGGTTCTGGTTCTGCCCGTAGGCTCCAGCAGGTTTCTGCCTTTGGCTACCCCCAGCTCCCACAGCCACTGCATTCACCTCTTCAGGGTCATACCGAGTGTCTATTCGGTCACCCCTGCGCTTGTTGCGGAACTCGTTGCGCTTGCTGTTGCTGAAGTTTCTTCTCGGCTCAGATGAATCCATCAGAGGCTGAGTAGGGTCACCGAGTGCATACTGATCCGCAATCTTGATGGTCTCCGCCAGAGTGTTTGGCATCTCCCTCTGCAACCTTTGCCACAGCATACTGCCATGTCTGCAACCCTGCGCAAACCAAGTGATGGCCTGGGCTTCGTTCACACCTTCACATGTGTTCCTTAATGTGCTCCACCGAGTAAGGTACTCGCGGTCCGTCTCATCTTCTCGCTGCCTGCAAGCGGACAGCTGCTGTGGCCTATTCGGCCTCTTGTAAGTGCTTGTGAAGTTGCTGATGAAGGCGCCCGAGAAGTCTAGCCAGCAATTGATGTTGTTCTTGGGCAGGTTGTTGAGCCAAGTGCGAGCTGGACCCTCTAACATCTGCGGGACATAGCGCACCGCCCATCTCCTGTTGCCGTTCGCGATATGAACCGCGGTGACATAGTCATTGAGCCAATCTTCCGGCTTGGTGCTGCCGTTGTAACTCTTGGTGCCCCTTGCGAGCTGGAAGTTCTTCACGGACGGCTCGTTCATGATGCGCGGGCCGAAGCACTCGGGGCCAGGAGGACCCGTGTTCTCGAGCCGCGCCGACAAGCTGATCCGGTCCAGCTGGTGCCTTGCATCTCCAGGCGCCAACACGCGCTCGCCAACACGGTCCAGGATATCATAGCCGGCCATCTCCATGGCCGAGTAGCCGTCATCATACCTATCCACCTGTACAGCTGCAGGCTGCTCCACCGGGTTGGCGACTGGTGCCACGGCGCGTGGCTGCTGCCTCTGCCGAGTAGGCTGAGCAGCGGGACGCCGAGAAGGTCCTGGGCGCTCTCTAGCTCGGACCTGGCTTTGAGCTTTATGGGCTTGAGAGCCTGCTCTTGCAGCGTTGTGTTCCTGCCCGGGCTGCTGCGGCACAGCGAGCTGTTTCGCGGCAGCAGTCGGGTCGTACACCTGCATTTGCCTGTCTCCGCGAGAGCGTCCGCTGCGGCTCTTCTCGCGGCTGGGATGCGGAGATGAGGCCTGATCGTTAGATCTAGCCGCGTGCGAGTGCACCACCTGCAAGGCTCCAGCACCCGGGTTGGCTTTCCGGAACTCCTCATTCTGCCTAGCAGCCTCCAACACCAACTCGTTGAGCCTCTCCTGCTGCCTAACGCGCGTGTCACCGTCGAGATGAGGTAACTCGGCGGCCACGGCCTCTGCGGCTCTAAGTGTCTTGGCGGGTGTGCTATACCTAGGCCTAGTGGAGGTGTTTGCGGTGGCGGACTGAGCGGGAGCCTCTACAATCGTTGCCATCTCGGCACCTAGGTTACGCCGCGTGGCGCCTGCTCTGCTAGCCCTCCTAGTGACTGGCGTGAACCCGTGAGCCTTGTTGTACTCAAGCTGATCTAAGCTAAGCTCTAGCCTAATCTTGTCCAACTCCGCCTGCTCGGCGAGCAGCTCCTGGCGTTGCCGCTCGAGCTGCTCCTTCATGCTCAGGAGCTCGAGGTCGGTGGGAGGCGGCATGCCATTCCGCCCAGCCGATGCGGGAATGGTCGGAGTGGTGGAAGGAGGGAGGTTGCAGTCCTTCTCGTAAGGCATGTGGGTCCTGCCGCCAGCGCTCGAGCCAGCAAGATCCTCGACGATGACCGCGGCGCCAGCAGCAGCTGCGCCGGCGTTTGCCGTCAAGCCGGTCACCATCACCTCAGCGCGGTCCGCAGAACGGCACGCAGGCCTTCCGCGAGCAGCGATCACAGCAGGAGGATCCTCCGCAATCAGCACCTCCTCCGGGAACTTGTTGACGACGGCGGTGGCGACGTAGACGAGGTGCGAGCCGAAGGAGATCACCGTGCCGCCCTCAGGCATGGCCTTGCCGCCGAAGTCGCCTGCGTTGTCGGTGACGAAGTCGAAGGAGCCGAATCTGTGGACAAGGCCCCAGACCACGCGCCCTCCAGTAGCAGAAATCAATCCCGTCCGAACGGAAACTCCAGCCAGCGCCGCTGGTTTCCCCACGGTGGGCGCCAACTGTCGTGGTGGTGTCACGGCAGATGCCATAGGATGGCTAAAGATGTGGGGACGAAGGACGCTGGAGGCGCTCGGGGAGGGATCACGCGACGAGTAGACGCGTGAGGTGAAAATCAAACACTGCAAACAACACGATCTACCCAGGTTCAGGGCCCTCGTGAGGAGGTAAAACCCCTACTCCTGCCTTTCTCTCTGTATTCTGGTGTCTCACCGAGTAGCCACAGTACAAATGTTCTTGCTACCGAGTAGCCACTCTTCTTTCTCCGGGTAGAATTAGGTCAAGAATCTCTACGGGTGCTATCGTAATGCTCTCCTTGCGTGCGTCGTGTCCCGCGCAGGAGGCGGCTGGGCACCTTATATACCCGGTGCCCTGCCGGATACAGCCAAATACAACAAGTGTCGACATAGTGTGCACACCGTCCTTCTTCCGAGTTCCCGCTGACAGCTTTGGCTTCTAAGCTTGTCCTGATGCAGAAAGTCGTTGGGCAAAACCAAGTAACCAGTCTGTTATCACTGTGCGATCACAGAGTAGGTCCCCCCTATCCTGCGACGCCCTGCTGACACACTGTCGCTGTCAGGCACGCCGTCCCCAGATGAACAGTGCTGTGAACAGTGCCAAGTACGGACCCGGGATACGCGGGATCCTGTGTCAGAACGGCTCCTTTGACTTCTGGCCCGAGTAGGTTCCCGCCAGTTTTACTCGGGCCAACTCTTCTACTCGAACAGATATAACTTGCTTGATATCTACTTCTGGTTATCTTTTTGTAAGACCGAGTAGCAGTCGACCGGGTAGCAAGTACCGGGTAGACGGCTACTCGACCAAACTTCTCTTCTGATTGTTGCCTTTACCACTTGCCTTTACCCTACTCGGGGGTAACCCCCCGACAAGAAGTCTTTAGGTACAAGAAGATGGCGGAGCGTGAAGTTAAGATCATCCACAGGATAAAGAAACAAATCGTTGAGTACAAGAAGGAGACTTTGAAGCTTTGGGAGGAGATTTTCTCACTCACCAAGACCACCAACGATTTGCAAGCACAACTCTATGATGTGCAGAATCAGAACTGTGAGTATGAGAACAGGTTTAAACGTATAAGCTCTGCTGCCAGATTCAGGATGCTGAACACTAGGACATCATTTGTGGATGGAGAGCCTTCACCTTGGAAGACTGATGATGAGAAGGATTCACCACCACCACCAAAGAATTGATTAGTCATTGGTATTGGCATCTCCTTGGCTTGTTCCAAGCTTGGGGGAGTGCCGCGGTATCACCTTTATCTTTCACTCTTTTAACGTTTTAGTAGAGTCATATCGTGAGTAGAGAAAATATCATATAGTCAGGGGCGGGCCCACTTCAATTCAAGGGTATTCAACTGAATACCCAATTTTTTTTACAAAAAACTAGGTATATATTGTATATAATACACATGCATGTCAAAATAATACGGACCTGTGAGTCATTTGGGGCAGAACCCCACTTGTGGCCTCTATTTATCCCGCCTCACTTCTCTACAAGGCCGAAGTGGCTAGTTGGCCCATTAGGAACACGCTCGCTGCCTTCCTCGCAAAGCCTATCAATTGCACCTGATGATCTGATCGATCCGGCCCCAAATTGAATCACGAACAGAAACAAACCGCCCGGCCGCCCTGCCCTAGACTGACCGACGACGGCAAGTCAGCAACGCGGGACTGCCGATGACAGAATCGCGGCGCCACTACCCTGCTCGAGTCTGCTCAATCTCGAATTATTAATCCTGGCTCCTTGCTCTGCTCGGCTGCTCCACGAACAGCAGAATCCTAGTTGTTCACGCGGGCTGTGCAGATTGCGTTCCGCTCCTCAATTCCTCATCCGTTCTTTGGCTTATCGGAACGATTCAGTTCATAGAAGACTTAAGCCTTGAGGTGATCTAAAAATTCATATGATCTAATTGTTTTTTTTATATTGAATAGGTTGCTTTGGGTCAGAAACATGAACAGAAGGAGTGGCCCCGTTTTATGAGATTTTATGGTAAAATTGCGTCATATCTTTTATACATTATAGTTATACAGATACAAATTTATGATGCTATAATCAATAATACATGGGGAAAAAACAAGGATTTAGACAGTCGAAAAAAATCACACCCCTCAAGATTTTGAATACACACACTTCAAATCTTGGGCCTGCCCCTACATATAGTATGGTTTGCAGTATGGAAGTGTTGCTCCTTAGTTGGTTATCATTGTATCCCTTGGTTTGAGTTGCCGTAATGAAATATTAATGAGAAGTTTCATCATCTACTTGCTTTACTTTATTTTAGTTTGCAATTTTTGTTATGTGGTTGATCTTGTTATTAGTATTGGTATCAATGTTGGAGCTTCAAGATAATCTAGTAGGTTTTGGCAAACTTAGCATTGGTAAGTAGCAACAATTCGTTGAGACTTAAGTAGAAAGAAGGGATTTGCATGTAGATATATTATTCCATGATCTTTCTTCTTTGTTATCTCATAAGCTTAGTATTCTCAAATAAGTTTGTTTGCACCTTCAAGGAAGATTGCATGATTGGCTTTATCATATATGTTTTTGTTTGATTTACTTTAATTCTTATGCTTGCTACCCAACCTTGCTAGAAAAAACCATGTACTGAGAGGGAATGCTTCTCGTGCATCCAAACCTTGAGCCAAAAACCTTGCCATTTGTGTCCACCATACCTACCTATATGTGGTATTTCACCGTCACTCCAAGTAAATTGCTTGTGTGCTACCTTTAAACCTTCAAAATTACACATGTTTTGTTCTCCTGTTTTATCTCATGACGATGCAAATAGAGAATCTTTATCTCACTTGTTGATTGGATTTCACACCCTGGACTAGTGGCTTCATCCGCTTATCCAAATGCTAGAAGAGCTGGCAGCGGGGTTCCCAGCCCCAAATAATAATACAAATTCTCTTCACTAATTTTGCCCCTAAATTATCAGTCAAAGGGAGCCGCTCTTGTGAAGTCTAGTTGGCTTGTGACGTACTGTATTTTCTGTTTGCCATTCGTTGACATAAAGATACACCTATCAAAATTTAGACACTCCTCCACGGTTTGTGATTGTTGGCAGGCACCCGAGGATTCGGTTAGCCATGGTTTGTGTAAGAAAGGTTGGGAGGAGTGTCAACCATTTTATACCCATGTTTTACGAAATAAAAGCTCTAGCACATGAGTGATCAATGCTTCCCTCTGCAAAGGGCCTATCTTTTACATTTATGTTGAGTCAGTAAACCTACTTCTTTCTGTCTTAAGCAAGCATTTGAGTTGTTGTGATTCATCCAGCTACATGTTGATTTGCTCAATCATGTTCTTTATTATTCCTTGTTTCTACAAATGCTTTTACCTGTTTGAATACCACTTTGGAAGTTACCATTGTTTTCAAAGAGACCGTTATAATTGAGCATGATAAACTCTGCAATATAGCTCTAGTATAAAGACTCTGATCGAAAGATAAGTACACTGTTAATTGTTCTCTGACCAAGAACGAAGTTTGCCTTTACCAATTTTGATTTACTTTTTGCACTTTTGTTGTTCCTTTACTTGTTTCAAGTTTGATTATATGAGAGGAAGTTGCTGTCTAAAATGACTCGTTCTTTGTTAGATGTGATGCCTCTTGTCTGTATTTTATTTATCGACACCTCACTCCATAAACTTGTGGTCATGTTTACTGAGTTCAGTTTTGCTTGGGGACAAGCGAGGTCTAAGCTTGGGGGAGTTGATATGTCCATTTTGCATCACCATTTTATATTGTTATTTTCTATTATTCATCGATATATTTCATGTTATGATGCATCACTTTTGTTATTTTATCTTATTTTGCATGTTTCATAGTTTTTGGAGAATAAACACCGGGACCAGAAATCTGATGGAAAAAGCACCATCAGGATACCCTATTTCAGAAGATCAGAAGAAGAGGGGGGACACCGGAGATGTCTTAGAATTCCAGATGAGGGAGTCAGTCACGATTAGAGCCCGAGGGGGGCCACCAGGGCCCCACACCATGGGGTGCCCCCTCCCCCTTGGCCGCTTCGCCACGTGGTGTGGCCACCCTGGCCCACCTCTGGTCGATATTTTTCGCGTACTTGACCCTGAGGGAACCCTAAACCCCAGAGCATCATCGAAGAATTATTCCGCTGTCGCCTCGGGGCGGAAAACAGCCGAGAGAGAAAACCTCTCTGGCAGGGAGAAATCTGCCGGGGAAATTCCTCTCCCGAGAGGGGAAATCATCGCCATTGTCACCGTCATCGCTCTGGGCATCATCAAGATCATCATCGTCATCATCATCACCACCAGCACCATCACCCTCATCATCCACCATCATCCCACTGTAACAATTAGGGGCATCTATCGTTGTTTTACATTAGATCTCTCTCCCGGTGTGGATTACTTGTTAGTAGTTGATGCTTGTGAGATTTATCGGTGTTAGCACTTTATGACCAGATTGTTATCATCCATTATATCACCTCTGATTATGATCCATATGATGTCTTGTGAGTAGTTCGTTTAGTTCTTGAGGACATGGGAGAAGTCATGATGTTAGTAGTGAAAGTTATGTTGAAGTAATATCTCGTGGTTCGGTATTTAAGTTGTGGTGCTATTCTTCTAGTGGTGTCATGTGAACGTCGACTACATGATACTTCACCTTTATGGGCCTAGGAGGATGCATTGTGTATTTGGCTACTAATTGTGGGGTCGCTGGAGTGACAGAAACCTAAACCCCCATTCGGAAACCAATGCACGAGAGAGCGTAGAATCCCGGAGTTTTAAGGTTGTGGTTAGATTTATCTTAATTACATTTTTGTATTTGCGGATGCTTACGAGGGGTAACAAGTATGTATTATTCCTAGTTGGGCGGTGCATTAGCATAGATTCACCCACACAACACTTCACGAACCAATGGATATTAATCAACCGTAGCGAAGCGAAAGCACTTGACGAAATTCCCATGTGTCCTCGAGAACGTTTGGTAGTCATAAGTAGAACAACCGGCTTGTCCTTTGCTCTCAAAAGGATTGGGTCACTCGCTGCAATATTATTTACTGCACTTTATTTATCTGCTATATCAAAAACCGCCAAAAACCTGTTTGCTAGTGTTTATAGTGAATCATCTATCCAACCTGCTTGTCAACACCTTCTGCTCCTCGTTGGGTTTGACACTCTTATTTTTCGAAAGTACTACGATACACCCCCTATACTTGTGGGTCATCAAGCACCACTACCGGCTGCCGCAGTAGGCGGTGGCCCCCCCACAAGCCCCTAGGATCCTTAATAGCAGGCGGCTTCGGGGTGGCTGCACTAGCAGGTGCGGTAGTAGGGGGTGTACCCCCACAAGCCGTCGAGGCGGCCTTGGGATCCTTAAGAGCCGGCGGCTTCGAGGCGGCCAATGAAGGGGCGGACGCACTAGCTTGTGCCACAGTAGGCGCCCCCCCCCCCCACCACCACTCACGAGCCGTCAAAACGGCTGCAGCATCCTTAATAGCAGGCTTTCAGATGGCCAATGTAGGAGTGGGCGCACTCGCGGGTGTCGCAGTAGGCGGTGGCCCCCCAGACTTTGGGGGAGGAGGCGACGGTGTCTTCTTGGGGTCCTCGGCGGAGTTGTAACCAAGATTAATCTTTGCGGAAACACTCACGGAGTTGTTCGACGCTTCGATTTGTTTAGACTTGGTCTCCACTGAGGCGGGGTTGGTCTAAGATGCCGGTGCGGGAAGAATATGTACAATCTCTCGGAGAAACTTCACGAGGTCAGGAACCATGGAACCTAACAAGACAGCACATTCTTCTAGGACCGCTACTCTCGGACTCAATTCAAACTTCGAAACTTGTATTAAAAAATTCCAATTAAGATTTCATTTTCCTCTTTCATACGGGCTTCAAACACCCGGGTTGGGAATCTTGGTTTCCCGACATCCTATAGTTAAAATCTCATAGTTAGTAATACAGTCAAATATGTCATATCTTTAGCGCAGGCCATGCCAAAATTCGTGAAAAAATCCGGCATGACCTTGCTAAAAGTAGGACATACGAAGTTCCCAAAATTTATAGTGTACGGAAGTTAATCAACATTCCGGCAAAATATAATCTACTCACGATTAGCCGTAAACAAATTCTACTAACTTGTAACAATACATTTAAGATTTTTAAACTGCCAATTCACAGCGACATTTTATCGGACACCTTGTGTGCATTTTCTATATATCTAGAGGAGACAATGGGAGAGGAGGGGGTTCTCACCGGGAGGAGGCGGAGAAGACGACGACATCGGAGCAGGGGCACGGCAGCGGTGGAGCAGGGGCACAACGGCGGCGGAGCATGGGCACGGTGGAGAAGGGGCGCGGAGGCGGCGGCCCGTCCTATGAACCGTTGCTTGACTCGGGGGAGAGGTCAATGGCAGAGGCGGCGGTGGGACGGCGAGGATGCCGAGGCACTAGGATGGCAAAGCACCAGCAGTGCTGGGCGGAGGCGGTGGCGTCGCGGTCGCGGGAGAGCGCCAACGAGGGTTACCGTGAAATGATGTTCGAAATACGAACTGAGCGGTTGGCACGCGGGGTATGTTACCAAATTTGGCCATAGTGGCAGCGTGTGGCCACGGGGTGTGCTTCCACTAATTACTGGCAGAGTGCGCATAAAGCACACGCTTCCTATAATTAGCAGAACGGTGAGCCTGCAAGAGCATGTTTTCACTACTGTTTTGCCCACTAATTGGGCTATTTACCTTTTGCCATCATTTTTACAATCGGGAAAATTCTGTTTTTGCCACACTGTTTTTGTCATCATTTTCATTTTGTTTTTGCAAATGCTAGAAATAATGTTTTTATTGTTTATTTTTACCTTTACTTTTTACTGTATGGTTAATAAATGCATAAATAAAAGGAGAGACATGGTATATAACAGATCGTTGTAGTACTAGTTACGACAATAATTTCAAGTCGGTAGTTAACACAATAAAGTAAGTCATAATAATAGCTATGCATTAAGTTCAATATATTATTAAGTGGTTATTGTATTCTCTAATAATAGCTATGCATTATGTAATAAAGTAATCTCCAACATAATGCATAGCTATGCATTAGAGAATCTCCAACATATTCTCGAAGTTGCGCCTGTTAATGTTCCTGAGAGTGATGAGAATAGTTTGGCCAAAGGGGAACCCTCTAGGCTCATGGAACTCCCTTCACACAGACGAGCTGAGGATGATGCGGCCATCAATGGAAGACGTGGTGTTAGGAACGGTGGTGACATCGCCAAGGTTTTGAAGGCGTACACATATATTCCCCTCATCCGGGAGGCCAGCACTTTTCTCTACCACTTTAGGTATTTTTCTGAGATAACATAGCATATCACATGAGAAACATAAAAAACAATGTCACATGAAAAACATAGCATCACATGAGAAATCCTGAACCTACCACATATACGCATGATAACATAATTAACATAAATATTGGAAGAAAAAATATTTTAGAAATGTAACATGGAAAGACGACCGGTGATATCTGTGTTCGTCAGGCGATGCACGTAAGGCAGCTCGATGTACCTATGATTCGAGGGTAGACTCTGACGGAGACGCTGCTTCTCATGCGTTGTCAGCTTCGCTCCTCGGGCGATGACCACAGAGTTCATACGCTCATCGACATCCTCGCTCTTATCCTCGTCACTCTCGTCATCCACATCCTCGCTCGTATTCTCGCCAGTCTTGCCAGACTCATCCTCGCTCGTATCCTCTTCATTCTCTTCATCCTCATCCTCGCCCATCTCGACATCCTTGGAATCATTTTCTTCAATGTTCCTGCACAAAACGCTGATCCGGGATTGTGGTTCCATAGAAAAGTGGAGCATATCACCTCCTCTTAGACAAGGCACAGAGTTGGCGATAAATTTCGACAGTCCTTTCCCTTATAAAGTCGTCTTGTTTCTTCCCTTATTCACCATAATCCAGTAGTGCTCCCGTGAACATCAAAACCCACGACATTGTCGACTAACTCGTTGAACTCCTCACGAACACTGCATGGTACAATCTATGCAACAAAAATAAATAAAAACAAGTAAACTGGAGATGATAAAATAAACACACAATATACAATAATGTATGAACAAGAAATCATTTTTAATTACCAATTAATTAAGTGGATCCTCTTGCAGCTGAATCGAGAACGAGGCCCCCAGTGGCCTGTCGGTTTGCGCACTGTACGTTGCATACTTCACATCGCGGCATATCCAATATATTGCATTAAAAGGATACATATAAATAACCACATCAAAGCCTTTATAGAAAAGTCATGCTAAAATTCATAGAAAAATTTGGCATGACCTTTTTTAAAAATAGAACATATTATGTGCCCGAAATTTGCTGCAATATTACTTTGACAATAAAACAAACAGTTAACCTATATCACTTATACCTAGCTATGGAAGGGGGCGGCAAGGGAATGAAAAGTGACGTCGCTCACCAAGGGAGAGGAGGCCACGGGCGCGAGGACGCGTGGCAGAGGCGGCGGGCACGCACGTCGATGGCGATGCAGGTGTGGTGGTGGCGGAGTAGGGAAGCACTTGCACGGAGAGAGAGTGCATCTATAAATCGGTCTATATATCCGGATTGGGTGGAACAAGGTGTCTATATGGCTACCGGGAACTACTAGAGCGATCGGCCAAAGGAGCACTCTTCCGGTATGTTGTCCTCTGCATGAGAATGGGACCCACTAACTAGAAGTGTGTTCACCGCTCCGCACGCTTCTGGTAAGTCGAATACCGAAGCATGTTCGTGGACCGATACGCTGCCAGTATAACCTCGCGTGTTATTTGGGTGGAACACTGCGAGTAGATTTTTTTTCCCGATAGGCTTTTTCCTACTAGCGAGGGCTTGAGATAGTCTTTACAAATATTGATCATCTTGGATAGATGCCATCTTCTAGATAGTATCCCTTGTTATAGTGGCACCCATTGACCTCGAAGTTCACCGGAGGAGCGTGGCCTTCAACAAGCTTGGCAAAGACATTGGAGTACTGCAGGACATTGAAGTCATTCTGAGTTCCTCGCATGCTGAAGAAAGAGTACCAAATCCATAGATCTTTTGTAGACACTTCCTCAAGTAACACACTGCAACCTCGTTTCGGGCCTTTGTACATCCCCTCCCAAGCAAACAAATAGTTCTTCCATGACCAATGCATGCAGTCGATACTTCCAAACATCCCGGGAAATCCTCTTTTTTCATTATGTGCTAGGATCCAAGCAGTGTCTTCGGCATTGGGTGATCTCAAGTACTTTGGCCCAAACACTGCCATTACTGCCCTACAGAACTAGTGCAAACACTGAATGACTGTGGACTCGGTCATGAGCAGATAGTCATCTTGTGTATCACCGGGATCTCCATATGCAACCATCCTAATAGCCACCATGCACTTCTGGAGTGAGCAGAATCCAACAATGTCGGTGCAATCCTTCTTATGAAATAGCTCCCGAACTCCCAGATGGCATACACAATCGTGAGGTAGAGCTTCCGGCTCATCCAAAAATGGCGCCAAAATACTGCCTCATCGTGCAATGGAGCATTCGCGAAATAGTCGGCGTAGAAAATGCAGTAGCCCACCATTCATTGCCTCGTCTTGCTCTTCTGGCGTCCATACGCCGAGCCACCTCGTCGGGGCTTTACATTATGCATGAACAGGCCGGCGAGAGCGGCGATGATCAAGAAGGCTCCTCATCGTCGGTGGCAGCCTCGGCTTCCTCCTCCATCAGAGCGGCGAATATCTCCTTGTCGTCGGAGTCCATTGCCAAACAGGCGCATCGTCGAACACCTCGCAGGCGTGGCGGGCCGTTGGCCGCTGGTATATATACTCGCTGGGAAGCGGAGAAATCTTGGCTAGCAGAGGGAGGGAGGTTATAGCGGCGATGGATTCTCTTTGCGATGGTGAAATGGATCTCTTGTGGTGGCACGACGGCGGTGGTCAGAGGGGTGTCACCGACTTCAACATGGCGGCGAATGTTAAATTGGCGCTCTGTCATGCGGGAAGGCGGGAGGGGAAAGGGCGTTCACGCCTGACTATGCTGGCCCACGAGCCACTTTTCCTTCCGCCAGAGCCCCCGAGCGCTCCCTAGTGTGTTGGGTTTGGTTTGGGTGCGTTGGGCAAAACTTTGACCCAAACCGGCGGATTTCGGCGTCCTAAGGGGCGAGCGGGGGGGAATCATAGCGCCGGTGGAAAAGAAGGCCTCTTGGGGCGGCTGGAGATGCTCTTATCCTAACATATCGATGATCGTTCCTAAATGACCATGTAGAGGACCCATTAATCTTCTTGGCGGACCAATTCCACTTTGAGGTGGTGTACCCTCTATTTAAGGCGGCACCAGGGCTCAAGTCGGCTCGCCGTCCTTTCGCACTAGCATTAAAGTGGAAGCCGGCTACATAAGCCACGGAGCCAAACGAAGGGTTGGACTAGCGCACGTGACACATGTAGATGGAAAAATGGTCCAATACTCGGCACAACTCCCAACAAAAACATAGGACATACTTGCAAACAAGAGTATGGGCGACTTGGAGACAGAACACGACTGTTCAAGTCAGTCCAGGGAACCGCTCGGTGGAGCAATCTCTATTAATCACCTTGTCATCAATCGTGGCCATGAAAACCGAAGTGCCTCCGTGTCACAGGTTAATGGCCGATGAGGGCATCTCCAACAATGCCCATGTCATTGTAAGATAGCATGCCAACTCAACTAAAATCCTACATGGCATAGTAATAATGAGGTGAGAGAATATGAGTTGTATGATATGCAACCAACAAGGTAGCACGCAGGCCAAGATACTTTTTTCTTTGGTCCCACTAAATTGACTATATGATTGGATAGATTGTACTAGTTTACCAACAACTCTACCAACAAACCATTGAGATAGTTGTATGATACATTGTTGGTTGATGAGTTGGACTACTATCATATGGGTTTATCTTACACCCCGTTAAAGATTCCCTAACCAACTCTTCGCACAGAAGGCAATTGACTGATTTGAAGTCGAGGATGCGAGGAGGCGGTTCTTATCCTTTCTTCTTCTCCAGACGCTTTTTACTCCCAACACTATTCTTTCTTCTTCTCCATCCACTTTCTGCTCCTAACACTCCTCCATAGTTTCTTTTAGTAATTTTCCTCGATAGTTCCGATATGTAGATCGGGACCAAGGAAGAATCAAATGATTTCAACAAAAGACATCGAGGTCAAGACGAAAGCTCTTCGCTCACTAAATAAATAAAAACTCTCCCGGTGGACAATCTACGGTTAGTGAAGCTAGAATTCTCATCAAAGATAATCTATAAGGAGGAAAGCACCTCTCGGTTAGTTTTCATCATTACATATTGAACTTTCCTCTCTATTTGACCGTTTATTGAACGCATATTCAATTGTTTTTAAATTTATTTCAGGACCAATTAATTTGAAATGTCTAATCCTTCATCTCTAACAATTGTACCGATAAATTCTCAAAAGTAACATGAGGCAATCGGCCGTAGACCCTACAATCGCGAGGTACGACTCTTGTAGCACAATATATTTTCGGTGTTGTTTAGTATCATCGTGTATCTCTGATCATGTTTTTTTCTCGTGAGTTTCAAGAACTGCGAGCTAGGATAACAGCCCATGGCGCTGATGTCATCACCAAAATGACCGAGCGGCTAGATAAAGACCACACAAACACTAAGTTGATTGCAGTGAATGTGGAGCATGTCCTAGAAAGGGACAATTCAACTGGGTGATGCCTTAATGAGTAAAATATGACTCAAAATTGAATTGCAAAACGAGTAAACTAAATTAGCTTTTAAAATTGTGTACATGCTAAAAAATGTAGTGTCATGATCATTTACTTTATTTGTATGTGATGTGGCAGAATTCAAGACTTCGCCAAGAAAAAAATGCTAATAAGAAAAGGTTGGAGGACAAATCATTTGTCCATAGACTCTAGAATTATGTATTTAGATACATATAAGCTTGACATATGTACGGTGCAAAAACCTACACCAATATATTTGGTAGATTCGTGCACTTTAGTTTGTACCTTTCTCCAAGAAATTAAACAATAGTACAATTGGACATCAACACATATAAACCAACTATGATGCACAAAAGGAGGAACACGGTTTTGCCTTACTCTTTTTTTATTTTGTTAGGTTTTCAGCAAAATATTTTGTCAAATGGCTCAAACTAAATTGGGAAAATAGACATAGTGCCCTCTATAAACGTGTGTTCACTTTTTCATGCAAAATAGTGTAGTGACAATAGTGGGCATTCACAATCATATTACAAAGGAGATTATAACAAAAAAAAATTGCTGGTAACTCCGCTAAATATGGTTCAAACGACTAGTTCAAAATATAATTTTGAAAGTTGTATAGATAAATTTTTACATATATTTCATTCAGAATTTTGTTATAAATAAGTAAAAATGTTATAAATAGGTGATGACCGTGTGAAAGGGAATTTATGTCCCAAACTATTTTGGTGGTTGTTGATGATAATATTAACAGGGAACTAATGTTTTTGTTAAGTGATCTCATGGGTTTTAATTCCCTATGTTAAGTGTTATGGATCATAGACCATAAAAGGGAAAAATACTGCGCATTCGTGAAAACGAAGACTAGTGATAGCTTTACGTTTTCATAAGTATAGGGATCCCGTATTGTCAAAGGAGGACCGGAAAGTTGTACGGCATTGTGCTCAAATATCTCTCTCTATTCTAATTTTTCTAGCTTCCCGATTTTTTGCGTGGTTCGGAACATGTCCTTCATGAAAAATGAGCTAAGCCTCTGCACCGTACTGTTCGGCCACTTTACTGTCGGACTGTCCGGCGAATAGGTCCCTCAGCACACAGTGCGAGACAGATGCCGTACTTGTCTGGGTATTGTCCGGCGTCATTTATCAACTATGCCTGATTGTCCGGCAGTTTCTATTGAACTTTCCGGCGGCTACCCGTCCGGTGGATGTCTGGTGGCTCTATGTTAAGTTGTCTGAATGTCCGACAATTTATGTCGGACTGTCTCGCGACTGACATTGAGCCCTTAGCCCATTTTTCCCTTTGTTCTAAGTGAAGTGTGTGTGCCAGACTGTCCGGTCAGAAATATGCCGGACTGTCTGGTGCATCACTTCCTAGCGAAATATGGCTAGTTTCATTTGAGCACATATATAAGTCCTTACTGAAAGAGTATGATGTTCCATGTGGTTTTGATATTAATGACAATACTTATAGACTAATGTTTCCATTGAAACATTCTTATAGTTTTGTCCATAGGTATCACTTGACTCCATGTGTTGGATTCAAGGTTGGATGCCATCACGATCATTTCTTATAATGGATATATTTGATATGATCAAGAAGAAGAATGATCATGATATGAGCATATTGCAAATATATCTTGAAGAAGAAGATTGCATGAACATTCATGTTTACCGTCAAGACATCGTCATTATGAAGAAAGATGAGATGATACTTGGTTGATTAAGTCAAAGTGTAAAGAATGGATTTAAGATTGATTAACACACAAAGATAAATGATGTACCAAGTGCGATCATGTGATCTTCCGGTACGGTAAGCAATTGTCCATGTAGCTTTGTGAACTAACTCATGATGCATGTGTGTAGTATCTTTTTGGGTTTATGTTTCTTTTCGTGGGCTTGCATCCATATAGCCCATGGAAGATGACGGCAAGTGGTTATCATCATCAAATAGGTTATCAAGTGCAAGTTCAAGAGGAGAATCTCTATGAGATCATAAGCTTGAAGTTTTCCGCCCATTTGGAGATAATGGTCAAGTGAAGGCATACATGAGAGAAGCTTTCCCATACTGGTTTATGGGGGGGCAATTTACAAGTCTTCACCAAGAGAAGTGCAATCTAGAAAGATGGTTCTACTTGAGATGATCAAGATCGTAAACATCTAGCTCAAGTGAAATGCGCAAGAAAAAGGCATGACCTTGGTAGGTTTTCTATTTTACTGGTCTCATGGTGTTCGTTGGGAGACAGGGTTATAGGATAGATATTGTTCTATGAAGAGGGGATCTCGAATGAGTAACTTTTTTGTATCGTTCATAGAGAGCTCGCAGATTTGCATCTTAGGCATCATCTTTTGGTTCTTATTTGACCTTTATCTTTGTGTATTTTGGTGCTTGTCTTGTTCTCATGACAATCCCAAGTTCATCAAAATGGATTTCATATGGAAAAGTTATTGTGTTTTTTATATTAGATTTTTGTCGGTTCTTCTCTTATAGAGAGGTTTAACCTTTTTTCCATTTTGTTGTATCCTCCCTTTGTTTTACTATGCTATATCTCTGTATATTCTTGTAATGCACGTTATTGTGATTTCAACAAGCCGAAGACCATCGAAAACGGAGTCGAATGCAAAAAGATATGGTCGTTTTTATTTAGCTATTTTATGTAGTTTTTCAGGGGGGGTCGGAAGTTACGGACCTAGGACGGAAATTTCTGGCCCCCGGAAGCATCCAGTCCCCCATCAGTGAGCAGCGCGAAGTGCGTCCGAGGGTTCATCGGGCCGAAATTTTTGGCCTGGGGAGGCTAGGACTTCCGGGGTAAGTGAAGAAATGTCCATTCCAGTCCGACAAGGCCGGGATTTCCGGGGACTTCTGTCAAGACATCGTCATTATGAATAAAGATTTCGTGGGAAGGTATAAATTTCCTTCCACCTCCTCAAGAGAATGTGGCCCCAACCAGTTTTCTCTCTCCTCCATTGTTGACCTTCAAAAGTTTGGATTTATCTCAATTTCTCTAATGATTCTTGACCCTTTTTAGGGAAAAGGGAGAGGAGATCTAGATCTAATATTCCACCAATCAATCTCTCCTCTTAGTGAGGGGAATCCATTGGATTTAGATATTTGGATTCATTTCTTGATTTCCTCGTTCTTCCTGTCATTTTCCTCCATAGCATTAGTTTCTTCGGTCGAATTAAGAGTGAAGAACTTTGACCACTTTGTATGTTCTATCCATTGCATTAGGTTCATCGGTTTAAGTTTCCCACGGTATTAGTGAAAGAGAAGTTTGTGACATTATTACTCTTGGGTTCATTGTGCACCCTAAACGGTTAGTGCTTGGAACTGCCACCTTGTTCCAACAAGTTTCAGATCTTGTTGAGAGCCTCCAATTAAGTTGTGCAGATAGCCTCAACCTTGTGTAAAGTTTGGTCACCGCCTTCAAGAGGACCTTGTAGTGGAAACGGGCATCTCTATCAACGAAGAAACTCAAGGAGAATATGGTGCGCACATCCGCTCTATTGGAGTGCCTTGATGATACCACACCCCTCCAATGAACATGTGCTTCCCTGAGGAAGGAACTTCTGGAATCATATCGGTGTATCCTTATTCTTTGGTTAATTATCTACCCGAGCTCGTTACTTAAGAATTTACCTTTGTGATAGTCATCGTGCTTGAAGTTATATATCTTGTTATCACATAGTTGTGTATCTTTCTTAGCATAAGTTGTTGGTGCACATACATGAACCTACCTTATTTAGGTTTTATGCTTGATAAATTAAAGGCTAGTTTTATTCCGCATTTATTCAAGCCTAAATCATAATTATTTTAAAGTGCCCATTCAACCCCCCCCCCCTCCTCTAGGTGGCATCCTTGTATTTTCACTTACCCCTTGGGTTAGGTCAGCCATCCGTTCCCCATTTCCAGATACAATAACACCATTGTTCCTCCACACTCTCTCCACCGAAAAAGCTTCAATCCAAGAGAGATCTGTAAGAGCCCTTGAGGAAAAAGCTCATGCTAGCTAGGATCGAAGTTTGCCCCTCTCTTTAACCAATCAACTTTTATATTTGAGAATTGTGTCAAGCTTGCCCCTTGATCTTGTTATTCTTGGAGATTTTTTTATCTAATTGCTTGTCCATAATCCTTTGCTCCATCCTCTCCTGCTTTTCTGAGAATTAAGTAGCGATAAGTATGCGGTGTGTCGTGGGGTTGTCACGGCAAGTGTCCTCATACGAGAACTAGATTGTGAGGTCATGGCTTCTAAGATAAGTATCGGAAGGGTTATGGTGGAATCGAGAGACGCTAGTTTACCCAGATTTGGCCCCTCTATGGAGGAGAATAAAACCTATTGTTGCTTCTTTACTATTGATGATTTGAGGTCTCTATTACAAGGATCAATTATGGATTCCGATGTCTCAAGAGCTATCGCTACGAACTAGAACTTATATTTGTACTTCCCAGGAACCCATCATGTATAGTGGACGGGTTTGTGGGTTTGTAGAAGGATCCGGGTTACACCCGCAGTCGGAACCCTAGCCTAATCCGGCAGGAGTCCCTTTGCTGGTTTATGATGGAAACCAGGTTTGGTCCCAAGGCCGGTTATCGAAACTTCCCTCGGACTTGGAGTTCCTAGGCCTCGCTCCGTCTTTGGGCCCTAGGTTGTATTCCTGGGCCGGGTCTTGAACCTCCTGACAAGTAAACCGGGATTTGGGCCTTTGGCCCAAATCTGTCATCATTCTCCGATGAACTCGCTTCTTCGGATAACCATTTTTGAACATAACCGGCTATTGGCTTGTAAACCGGCTTTTGACCTTTGTCAGTATCATGGTATCATGCACGGCAGCACCATTATGTCCGTGCGGGATTGGGTAACAAGCATGCAAGAGACACGATGTACCCAGTTTGGGACCTCAGCCTTGTGAGGTCCTTACTCCCGCAAGTATGTGGCGGTGTATATGGTGTTATAATATGCTCCTGGAGCTGTATCTTCTAAGTGAATTCGCCCCTACTAAGGGAAGCCCGGACTGCCTTATATAGGGGATGGCAGTCTGCCTGATAGGCGGGGCCTGGCTATACGGCAAGCCAGTTGGGTCCCACTAACGGTTATACAGAGTGTACTTCCTTCTGGATGCGGCAGCATCGTACATGATGGGACAAGGCGGATGACTAATAATGATGATGCAGGCGACCAACATTTATGGGTATGGCCGCCTACTCCTCCGGTAGAGCATAGTTGACATCATGCGTGAGGGCTTGTTGCCCTTTTTCCCATGCCTTCCTTTAGCCCATCCCGTCCTTCCTTGTCAGCGTCGTCCGGCCGAAGACCCCAGTCAGTCAAGCCACAACGTAGCCTCTTGGTAATGCGGGAAGCCAGCCGTCCGCCTTCTCCCTTCTGAGTGCTATCTTGGTCTTGTAATTACCCCCCCCCCCCCCCCACACACACACACACACACACACTAGCCCCCAAACACGTTGGAGCTTTATAGCCGGCACGATGAAGAAGGCTGCTGCGTGTTCTTCCCCGTGTACTCGACGTGATCTGCTTATGTTGCATCCGGCTAGACTGTGTCAGCTGGGGATGTCTCGGCTTCTCTGCTTTAGCCGACTAGAAATGTAATGTCATGACGGGCGTCGTGGCCGACATCATCCATGTACCATCGCTCTACACCGGCCACTGCTAAGCGGCGACACCTCCGTTCCCTCGCTGGGATCTTCTGTGGCCACCTGTGACGGTTACTGAATCCCGTGCAGGAGTGGGCCATGATGTAGCGGTTTCGAGCGGAAGGCCGAACGGCCGTTTTCGCCTATAAAAGAGAGAGCGGCCCCTTGGGTGAGGGGTTCCACTCCCCACTTCTTCTCCTTCCTCTCCCTGCGCTCGCTCTCCTTCTCCCACCCGTCGGAGTTGCTCCTGCCATATCCTCTCCGCCGTCGTGTTAGAGGACAACCTCTTCACAGGCCGCCGCCGTTCTTTGTGAAAACGCTCGTTGTTTCTGTCCCCGCTGTCGTGGCGATGTCTCGCAGCGAGGGTATGTGGCGGGGCTCCACCATCACCGCCGAGGAGCTCATCAGGGCCGTAAAAGAGGGCTACCTCGACAAGCCCAGCAACGCGGGGGAGCGCGCCCCCGGCAAGGAGGATATGTCGGGGCGAGTTGGTCGTCTTACTCGACCATTTCGACCGTGGGTTCGCGCTTCCGGCGAGCCCGCTCATCCGCGACCTTCTCGACGAGTTTGGCCTCCAACCGCACCACCTGGGGGCCAACTCCATCTTGCAGACTTTGGCCTTTGTAGCTGCCTGTGAGTCCTACCTTGGAGTGCAACCAACTGTGGCATTGTGGAGCCGGGAATACTTCTTCCGGGTCAGGCCTTTGGCCTGTGGCGGCGCCATCGTCCACAATCGGGCGCGCAATGACATGCTGAAGTTCGCCACTCGAGATAGCATCAAGGATTGGCAGTGGTCCTTCTTCTACGCTCGGGACGCGGTGGAAGGCGAGGACCATATCAACCTTCCATACTACATGTCCGGCTCGCTGTTGAAGAGCCGCGGGGAGGTGAAGATCGGTGAGGACACGGATGACCTTGGCCGGTTGTGTAGCCGGCTAGCCGACCTAACCGGCAAGGGCTTGACGGTGCGGGTCCTTACCCTCACCTGGCTAGCGCAGCGGGTGTAGCCACTTCAAACGCGGTCGCACAAGATGTGCTATATCTCCAGCCGGTTTGACCCGAGACGGATGTCCACCCGCTCCCTCAAGAAGGACAGCTTGAGTGAGTGGATCTGGATGGTGATGAAGGCGTGCGCCGTCTCCGGCTAGTCCTAGGGCCGACAGCCATACAGCCGCTCGAAGCCGCCTCCCCGGGTAAGTTTCTCGCACCTCTCCTTTCGCCGCCACCTGCTTTTTCTTCTACGGATGATTCAGATCGGCTAGAAACCCTCTACAGTTGTTCGAGGCGCACGACCTCGAGGATGGGCCAGACGGTCCCGCCTTTGAGCCGGATCTCCCAGCTCTGCCTAGCCAACAGGCAGCCAAGACCACGGCAACCCAGACGGCCCTAGGACGCGGTCAGCCAGGCGGACGGGCGGGAGCCGGAGCAGGAGAAGGACGAAGACGACCTCTCCCGCGGCGGACCGATCCACCAGGGTAAACCAGAAAATTTAGGCGAACAGTCGCCCGCCCATGAAGTCATCTTGATTGTCGATTCTGACGACGCGTCATCCGCAGGGTCCATGTCGGCCCGCCCGCTCAAGCGGGCTAAGCCATCCGGGATATAGGAGGGAGCCAGAGACACTGACGCCGAGTCGGCGAAGAAGAAGAATAAGAAGTAGAGGAGGCCATCGGCGCCTCCGACCATCGATGGGTAAGTGTTCATTTTCGCAACGTTGTCCGGCTGGGGATCCATCCTTTCTTACCCCTTGTCGTTTATCCGTGCAGCTCACCCAAGAAGTTGGGGCGGGAAAGATCCGAGACACCGGCACCGCCTTTGGTGCCGGAAGTACGCGCCAAGGAAGGAACAGGCGGCTAGGCCGCGGAGACTGTGTTCCTGATCCCCTCCCTTGGGGCGGCGTTCGAGGTGTCCCAAGCGGCCGATGTGGCGGCCACGGGCGTTGGGATGGAGGACGTCACCACCATGGTGGTTGACGGCGGCGTCACGCTGGAGACGCCTCTGTCGGTGGAGGATTACCTCGTGGATCCTCCTCCAACCGTCAAGGAGGAGAGCAACGCCAAGGCAGGCGCTAGCCAGGCAGCTGGGGGCGGCGGCCCGGAGGCCACCGACGTTGTTCTAGAGGAGGCCTCCAAGTAGGCCTAGGCGGCAGAACCCCAGGCGGACGCTCAGGCGGACCGTCAGGCTGAGCCCTTAGTGGTCGCGCCATCTTCGGTCGTGTCGTCTGCGTCTCAGGCGGCAGGGGAGACGAGCGGCTCCACCTAGGGCGACCTTCATGGCGTCGGGCGCCCTGGCCATCTATGTCCAGGCGAAGCGGGCCACGACTGTAGCCACGATGGTACGCCAGCAGGCGGGGTGGTTCCCTTCGTCCGCGCGATAGAGAAGGACCTGGAAGTCCAGCTGTAGGACTTCAGGCGCTTCCGCGAGTTGCTCGAGGTATGTTCTTTCTTGCTTTCATGTTTTCTTTCTCTGCCTCCTGGCTCTTATCTTGGTTTTCTTTGTTCTTGTGCGGTACAAGGACCACGCCGGAGCCGGCGAGATCAAGCGACTTGTAACGCCCAGGGTTTTTTCCCAAATAGAATCATTGTTGTTTTTCTTTTTGCATCGCATGGCATCATTCATCCATCATATATTATTTTGACACACAAAATTAATTTCTAAACTCAATATGGTTTTTACAAAATTGTTTCCAACTTTTTTTATCCTACCTTTTATCTTGTGCTGAAATTGTTTTGTGAAAAGGCTTTCTAAAAAAGGTTTTAGGGAGAGGATAGCAAGCCCAGCCCACCTTCTTCTCCTTCGTACGAACAAGCATAGGGTGCCGCTAGAAAAAGGGAGCCCTCTCGACAGCTAACGGAAGGGCAAAACGAGCGGACGCGAGGACGACACGTGGCGCGCTCGCAGGCGAGGGAACAGACGGAGGGAGTACACGCATTTCTTTGTAGATCCGTTTTTTTAAAACGAAACATCTTCAGAACCCTAATTCGGTATTATGAACCGTTTTCATATTTGAACTCCTCGCGTCAAGATCTTCAAAACTAGATCCCATGTTGATAGGTTTCGAGAAACTTTTTTTTTCCGGACTTTGTACACCCTGTTGTTTATGCTTTATACTTTCGGTAGACAAACGTTCTTCTAAAAGTATACATGAAAGTATAAAAAAAGCTACCGGAAATATACAAAAATTGTTCTGAAAAGTATACGCACAGTGTACCTGGGTGTACATCCGCCTGGGTGTACACATCCGCCTGGACGTACATCCGCCTGGGTGTACGCCGGCCCTTCACTGGGTGTACACCCGTTTGGGTGTACGTCGGTCTTTCACTGCGTGTACAAGCATGTGGGTGTACAAGCGATTGGGTGTACATCCGCCTGCAACTGGGTGTACAACCGTCTGGGCGTACACCCGTGGTGCACGTGGGTGTACGTCAGCACATGCACTTCACTGGGTGTATGTCGGTGAACCTGGATGCCATTGTGGCATCCGCCCGTCCTCGTCAGCGTCGTGTGGCGCCAGGGCCCGCTAGTCAGCCTCTCTGGCTAGCCCGTCTATTGGTACAACTCTCCAAGATCCGGATCTGGAATCTTGCACCTAGGCCCCTGTCCTTCTTGTTTCCGCACCGGAGCCCCTCAGTGCTCTGTTTCCCTCACAATCAGGTCCCTGATTTTTACCGAAAACACCCCTATTTTGAAATGCACATATCTTTTGTTTTACTAACCTAAATAATGCAAACTTTATGTCTATTTTTATTAGAAAAATGCAAGGAATATTAATATGTCATCCATTCTCATGTTTGCATCTTTCATCTTGCATTTTGGTAGTGTTATGCATGGTCACCTAAATAATTAAACATGGAATATGTTTGGGTACTTAATTTAAATTGTGCTCTATTCCATTTAATCTTGTGTAGCTCACCTATGAATTGTTCTCCATGCTAATAAACATTTAATTTTATGGTTAGATAAATAACTTGAACCCATAAATAAATTGCTCGGACTTTGGTTCCACTTAAATTGGTTAAGTTGCATCTCGCATGTCATGCATCCATATTTTGATCATGCCGGATCTTTTGCCTTAGTAGTAAGTGTTGCATCCGTTGTTTCTTTTAGTGCTTTGCTTCTTCGCGGGTAAGACGTTGAGATGATGTGAGCAACAACAAGTTCTGCTTCCTCTACCAGCTGGATTCCAGGCAAGCTTTACTCATTTGCTACATATGGCTGTCGTTCCTCACTTGTTACCGGTTCATGTTGTTCTCTTTATTCTAGTCTTATGATTCGATGCTTTTGTCTCGATCCTATCTTATGTTTACCTTGCTGCCATGATATAGGCTTCCCTCCACTTCCTATTAACTATTGCTTGTTTACTTGTTGGCACTCGTGTCGTAGTTGCATGCTTAGTGTTGTTTGTGCTTGAGTCTTGTTGTCCTTTGTACGGTCACCTGTTTAGTATGATAGTTGGGTTTCAACTTAATCAACAGCATGTTAATGTTTGGGGTAATAATAATTTGATGATAAGGCACCGGCAGGAGGCCTGACGTGGTTTTGGAGCCTGCTAGTGTCAAACTTAGGAAAAGGGTCTTGTCCTCTGATCCATGATGAGCGCGTTAACCGCATGTGGGTGGTGAGTATGGGCACTTCCCTTGATTTAGTACTAGAGCTACTGTTCATCCAGGGGCCACACTTAGTTCGGGCTTTACATTTGGCACGATATCTTGCAGGTACGACCTCATGGTGCTACGGTGACCTGATGTAGTCGTTGCGGTTAGGGAGACACATTTTTAGAGTGTTATGAATGTCCTATTTTGGGGTGGAATAACCGTGCGCTCAAATTTTCCCGTGGTGCCTTGGATGTGCAGTGGTGATAGGAAAGGTCGAGTTGAGACATCCTGCCTTTGTGGTTGTGGATTGATCGAACGTGTACGGGTACTGTAGCGCACCCTGCAGGGATAAATCTTCTCGAGAAGCCGTGTTGTCCGTGGTTATGTGGCAACTTGGTGAAAGTGTTAGCTAACAAGTGCTCAGACAACTTACACCTAATGATGATAACTTGAATAGTAAGATTGATATACCTTCACCATATTATAAATGTCATCTTAATCAACATTTGTGAGTTTTCCTCGGGTTACTTCCTGGCACTTTGTGAGGGGGGTTTAGCCCTGTATGGGTATTGTTTTGGTGAGTGTTGTATTTGGTTTCTTCGTGCTCTCTCACCCCTTTATAATAGACGAGAGTTGTAGCGTGTCTCTGTAGATTGTTTAGTGCTGCCCGCTGCCACTTTATTACACTAATGTCTTCCCTTGTACCCAAAGTATTTGTATCTTGTGATGACTAGTTGCACTGGTATCTTGTGAGTATTGCTTGCCGCTTGTTGGTACATTCAAAGTACTGACCCATGATTCGGGGTTGTATTCACAATGCAGTCAACAGGTTTGAAGTCTGACGACATTAGCTTGGGAATCCCTCCGGCTTGGTCTGGGCAGGGATTGGACGCCATCGGTTATCTTCAGGACTCTTAGTCCAATTTGTATCTTGTTCATAGTCGGATACTATTTCGTCTTCCGCTGTTATTTGGATCTTTGTATTGTACCAGCTGTATTCTTGACTCGTTTGAGTCATCTTGTATATATCTCTTCTTTTGTTGTTGTGGATTATTCGTGAACTCTTGTAATATTTACCCAAAGTTGACAATCCGGGATCGGTATTATGCGGATTATGGTGGGAACGATGAAATCCTCATAGTACCCGATCTAGGGGCGTCACACGACTCCAGGGGGCCTGGAAGACGCCATGAATAAGTCCACACACTTGATTTGTCTCCTCTATTTGGTACATCTCTTTACCCTGGCGGTTAGTTTTGGTGTTGCAGAGGAGAGTCAGTACCTTGGTGGCCAGATGAATGAGGCTTCCTCTGTTAGCCGGCTGGAGACCAAGGTCAAGCGGCTGACCGAGCTCGGTCAGCAGCAGCAGGACGAGGTGTCCCGGCTAGCCAAGGTGAACATGGAGCTGGAGGCGTCTAGCAAGGACCTCATCGTGATCAACAAGGCGCAGAAGGAGGCCTTAGAGGTTCTGGAGAAGGCCGGCAAGGCACAGGCGGACAATCATGCCAAGGAGGCAAACGAGATCCACAAGGGCATCGACCTTCTCCTGGCGGAGCTAAAGAATGTCGGCCTCACGCTCAGAGGTAAGTCTTCTTTTCTCCTACTGGGTCTTTTTCTTCTATCTGGCTGGGGGACTCGTCTTATTTTTCTTGTGCAGAGTTCTACCTGTTGCTGCTGTCGCGGGCCAAGAGGCAGGCGCTCACCGCCATGGGTGTGGAGGCCACCGAAACTGCCATGGCCAGCCTCAAGGTCAGCGCCTTCCAGATGACATCATGCGTGAGGTCTTGTCGCCCATTTTCCCATGCCTTCCTTTAGCCCATCCCGTCCTTGCTTGTCAGAGCCGTCCGGCCAAAGATCCCAGCCGGCCGATGCATAGCCGGTCAAGGCACAACCGTACACAATGTAGCCGCTTGGTAATGCGGGAAGCCAGCCGACCACCTTCTCCCTTCTGAGTGTTATCTTGATCTTGTAATTATCCCAACCGGGGATAATACCCCCGGCAGTCAGGTTAGGAGCAACGTAGCTGCGGGATCCCCTTAGTCATTTCCCCAACATTAGCCCCCATGTTAACATGCCAAATCCAAGTTTTCTCGTCCATGTTAAGCTCCTGAAAACAAAAAACATAAACTGCATAATTCAAAGGTAAAGGTCGGGTCTGCTATTTTGTCGGAAATGATAAACTGGCCTTCTCATCGTTAGAATCTTGGTCTCGATCTGGACGAGATTGTTTTTCCTTTTGTTTGCTCTTTACGTGTCCATTTAAACTAATCGAGTTTATTTGGATAGTTATGTTTGCGAGTTTATCTCCATGATTCCAGGAACTGAATCTTTTCCATTTCATCTAGTGATCCATTCCGAGCATTTAATGATGCGAATCTGTTGCATTTAATTCCTGTTATTCCCTTCGTTTGACCTAAGTCAACATCGAGAATATTGCATTTCCGAGGGGCCCTTTTGAAAAAATTCCATTGTAACTAAGGTTTTTCACCCCACCTATAAATACTGAGGAAGGGGTGACCCCTTGGGTCATTCCGTACCGCCCAGGTTCACTTCATCGTCCACCTCCAGTGCCACCCAGGAGCAACCTGAAGCTTCAAGGTCCGTCGTCACCGGAGGTAATCTTTCCTTCTTATGGGAGAGAAATCAATGGAGACCAAGGTCGCTGGAACCGGCAAGGAGAAGAAAAAGGCCTCGGCCCTGCTGCATCCGCGGCTAAGAGCAAAAAGGAGATGTTCATGGAGTGGAGCAAATCGAGGTCACCCACGACCGGCTCCAGGAAATGCAAGATGTCGCTTTACTAACATCGCTTGGCGCACTTCTGGAGATGAGATCTGGCCTGCTCCCACTGCCGGTGAGGTAATTGTCTATGTTGATCATATGGCACGGGGTTTCCGTCCACCCGGGTCTTATTTCTTTCGCAAGTTCTTAGCCCACTATGGTTTACATCATCAAGACATTCCCCCAAACTCAGTCTTGAATGTTAGCAACTTCCAGGTCTTCTGTGAAGACTATATTCAAATAGAACCCAGTTAGATCTTTTCCTTGAATACATTTACTGTAACAAACACCCAGAGACTACCAAGGGCCCACTGATCGTATGCGGTGGTGTTTCTTTCCATAGGCGCAAAGATATTATCTATCCCGACGTATTCTTAGCTAACCATCCAAAGATGTGGCAGAAATCTTTCTTCTACTTAACTCACCACCCAGGCGAAAAGCCTTTGTCGGGTTACAAATCTGAGCATCTAGATTTCCAGGATAAGAGGAAAGCCTTTGCTAAACCGGTTGCTCGTCGTAAACTTTCCCCTTTGCTCAAACGAGTCAAGTCTCTTCTAGTTCGTGGTCTCACTGGTTTAGACCTAACGTGGTGTTGCGTATGTTTCACATTCATCCCCTTAGTATTAGGAACCAACTATTTTGT
Organism: Alopecurus myosuroides; assembly: GCA_028641055.1. Taxonomy (NCBI): domain Eukaryota; kingdom Viridiplantae; phylum Streptophyta; class Magnoliopsida; order Poales; family Poaceae; genus Alopecurus; species Alopecurus myosuroides. The sequence goes on along the minus strand of CM054060.1, from coordinate 58,935,158 downwards.
GATTACACCGGGGATGCTTCAGATCCAATGAGATATTCAAAGGAAACTCCTGTTGAGAGGAGCTGCTAAAGATGATCAAGAATCTGGTGGGCTTGCCAAAGGAAAGGGTTTTGGATGTTGGCCTTACCCCTTCCTCTTCATTGAATCCGGCTCCTCTGATGAGTAAATTGTTATTTTGTAAACTGTTTTTTGTTTATAATCCGGCTTTTAACTATAAACCGGCTCTGCTTGTTTTTCAGCTTATGTATCCCTTCTACATTACGAACGAGGGGCCACCAACGTCCCCAGAGGAGAATGATGAACCGAAATATGAAGATGAAGAGGAGGAGGTTAATGATCTTGATTCCCTCGGTCGTCTTCGTAATCAGTTAGCTTACGCCAGTTCTTCGCACGATGACGTAAATGACGTTGGTTCTAACCTGGTTCAGGATGTGTCGGTTCCCAATCCTTCCACTCCAAATCCAGATCCTGCTGCAGATGCTGAGAAAGACACTCTGCAGACCAAAATAGAGACCAGCACGCAGTCGCAAAGGTGCCTCGATCTCGCTTCTCAAATTCTCCTTTGAACCCATCCTCATATCTAAGGGAAACGTGGGAAGGTGAGGAATCTGCTGACAAGAGAAGGAGGACATGGAGTTCTGGATCAGAGGATCTGGATACAGGTTTTCCCTACAAATCTTCTCCTTGACGGGTTACAAAGGTGCCGCTAACCCCCAAAGCATCTCATCCTCTAGCTGGGCAACTCCGGCCCTTACTCTGGGTCTTCTCGGTTTATTGCATCGAGTGATTTTTCAATCAACTCTGGGTAATCACCCTCCCTTTTCATCCTTATAATGCTTTGTAAATTGTTTTTCCTTCGAACATTTTTTGTAACCTCGTTTTCTACTTGCAGTGCCCAAGCTATAACCAAGGCCACACCTATTTTTGTTGCTGGCCCAAAGGATAATTTGAAGGATGCTACAATTGATTAAGAGATGGAGGACCCGGCTGCAAATGAGCCGGCTCATATAGATGCAGGTGGCTCTAGTGTTCTAGAGGTGCAGACGGGGGGAGACTTTACTGAGTCAGTTCCTTCCTCCGTCCATAAGGATGATGAAGTAAAAGTTGTTTCTTCTCAATTTGTGGAGCGTACTGATACCTCCAATGTTCTATCCAAGGTGATTAAAGATACAAAACTGGCGTTTGGCAGCGAGGTCTCAATTCCTGATCTTAGCTCTCTGGAGAATCGGGACTTTGCATCATTGCTCCAAGAATATTCCCAGAGCCGTCTTTGAGAAGATGGCATTGTGGCCATGTTGAAGATAAAATATGAGGTACATTTATTCTCTTATGTATATAACCGTAGCCCTCAAATCTTCCAGAATTTTACCTTGGTCAATACTTGAAGATTTATCCCTTGATTATAAACTGAACGTGCATCCCCCAAGTGTCGGTTTACGATTTCACCGTAATCTGAGACTTAGTTTTTACTTTTCCTAGTCTTGATAACCTTCAAGTTGTGTAGACCCCAAGTGTCGAGTTGCATGCCTGCAGCCACTCGGAACTTACAACTTTTTTGTTGATTTATAGACTAAATTAGTGTAGCCCCCAAGTGTCGGGTTATCTTTGATGCAGACTTCACCTGTTATAACCTTGAATTTATCCTTAAATTTCAAAATTTTAGAACTAATTGTAGCTTCCAAGCGTCGGTTTTGTACTGCCTGTGGCAACCCAGGGTTCAATATTCATCAAACTCACTATATCATTTTGTCTTTGCATGCCCTAGAAAGCAACTCACAGAGAGGGATTGCCAACCTGAAGAACCTGCTTGCTCAGGAGGCTGTTAAAACTGAAGAGGAAAGGAAGCTGCATTTAGATCTGGAAGACTCTATTCTCCATGTTGCTTCCACTCTCTCCGCGGCTGAGCATGACTTTGCTGAGAAAGATAAAATTCGGATAGCCACGTCTGAGAAGTCAGAGCAAGAACTAAAAGTGGTGAGAGCCGGCTTTAAGAGCGTGAAGAAAATTCTGAGTGATATAACTGCCAATGTTTTTGGTAAGCCGGATTTTCACTTATCAGTTTATCCTTCTTCCCTTTACTTGTATTTTTTCCTTTCTAACCCGGCTTTTCTTATATGGGCAAAGCCCACGCCAATAATTTGCGGCTTCTATAACTGAAACTGAAGGCCCTTTATACCTGTGAAGCAGCTATATATTGGAGGAGGTGAATGCATAAAGGCAGTGGGGAACTGGAGAAAAACTCCTCGCAAACTTCATGACATGATTGTGGAGTTGTTTAATGTTCCCCGATGGATCCAAGAACATAAATTGTCTTCCTACCGTCGTGGAGCTATGAGGGTTATGGCTTTAGCCAAAGCTTATCACCCAGAGTTGAGACCGGATCTGCTTGCTAGAGGCTTTCCTCAGTTTAAAGCTGATGGAAATGAATATGAAAAGAGGGATTTTTTTCAGGATTGACAAGGAGACCCGGCTGCACGCTTGTGTGATAGCCGAAAAACTGAAGATCAAAGACATGCACCTCGACTTTCAAGCTTCTGGAGAGCATAGAGAGGATTTATGTCCTCAAAATGTGACTTGTTCGCCGGGTTCCTTGGAACTGAAGCCATGATAAGAATCCACATGATATGTGCTTTCCTTATGACATTCCTTGGAACTGAAAATAAGAGCAACTTCAAACTATAACTCTTCCATAATATTTTGGTCATCATTTTTTACCGAGAAGATTGCATGAGCTGTGATGCATCCCAACAGGTGGTTCTTTCTTCTCCACACTGGTTTTTTGTGAATTTGTGCATTGTTAATAAATGCTTGCAATTGTTTCATTTCGGGCTAACAAATAGTTTTTTCTGACCATCGGCGAACCCTTCGGAAAAAGCACCAATTTGATCGAGTATCTGATCGCCAAGGGTTACAGCCGCTTCAGCCAAGCAAATGTATCCTTTTCATAATCTATAATGCATAACCATCTGATGAAATCATAGCAGCTGTACGATTTCTCGAGCAGAAGCCACACCCGGTCGACGCCAAGTTCACCCTGGTAGCGTCACGATTGCAAGATTCGAGCTGGCGACCAACGCCTTGGAGAAGAGCTTAAGGAAGTATGGACCAGGGCTCTTCACTGACTTTTCTTTTAGCTTTACTGATGGTTTTGGATGCAAGTGCTCAGGCTATGTCGTCGTCGAGCCCGCCAGTGCGCTAGAGGCAGTGAGAAAGAGCAAGAGTGATGAAGGCATGAAGAGAGCTTGGAAAGTTCGTCGCATTAGGCATTAGAATTATGGACCAGGGCCTGAAGAGCTTTCAATCAACCAAAGGGGAGAAGTAATCATGCATAAAGATTTGTGCATTTTTCTAAGTTGTGTATGATCAAGGAAACATTTAGATTGAACTACACGATTGTCGCATGTTCTCACTAGCATGCACTTAATGTTTTTTTAGTATCTCCTAATATATGTTATTTTGTGCACAGTTAAGGTTGAATATCTTGTGAAAAAATCTACATGCAAAATATTTTCTTCAAAAAAGATGTACGCTTAACTTTGAAATACTTAATTTTGCAACCAGATTGAGTTCAACTCAGCTCAATTAAAAAATTATTGATACTATCTAGGTTTGTGTATCTTGTTGCACTACGAATTTTATGGGAGTTACATGGTATGTCTTTAATTTTGTGAGAGTTTCTCTCAAGTTTTGTAGCGGATGATCGAACAGACGTTGTGCATCTACATCCTGACTCCCTTCGCTGAGGTAGCCATGATAATACATATCTCTCTTGGCGCGCCTACAACGTGTTGTGGAAGCACTGAAACTGGCCGCTTTCTGTGACAAGCTGCTCACATGTTACAAATTTTTCTCACCCGTTGCAACGCACGCGAATATGTCCTTGTCTATGTATTTTAAACTAGAAATGACACCACATATCTTACAGCGGATGTTGATTTTGGAATTGATTTTGCCAAGATGAATGGGCGCGAACAAAGACGGAGCAGCGCAAGCCCCCAAAACCGCTCTTAGCCTCCACGGATCGGCTGGTAAGCTAAAACTTCTGTCTGGGCCGTGCTAGCGAGACAGCAGCGCACGGCCACAAACTGTAGACTTGCCTCCTCTAAAGAATTGCTCTAGACTTCGCCTGTTTTGCCGAGGATTCTACAATCTGGTATTAGGAAGCAGTACCACCCGGATCACAAACGCTGATCTTTTCAAGCTAGTGCCCTTTCGACTTGGCGGAAGCATATATCCACGAACCCATTCAAAAGGGTAATCAGGATGGTGAGCTTAATTTCCCGTATATTATGCACCAGCTCCCGGTTTTGCAACCCGGCCATAGAACCCACAGATTTCCAAACTACACTAAAATTTCTCTACAGCCTCTCTAGCCAAACCTCAGTTTAGAACGACCAGAGGAACTCATCCGCCACGTCACATTGAAACGGCCGAAAACCAGAGTCGGAAGGCATCGTTGGTTCCAGCCAGGGTTTTACTATGCTTGTACCAACCGGTTCATGAGCTTTCCAGAGAGGTGGAGAGCCTTCTGGACCACCATCATAGCCTGCCCATCTGGCAAGGACCCATCGGCCATGGAAAAGCAAAGAATCTGACGAACAGTTCGTTCAAAGAACAAAGCCAACTCTCTCCAAAGGAAAAATAGGAAGGAACAATTAAAGCCTAGTCTACGACTTGGCCATCAACAACAGCAACAGGGGAGAGGCTATTTTGCTGGAGTCCAACCACCTTAAATACCGCTGCTTGGGGCACAATCCTAGCCAGAAATAGCACCCGCGCATACACACACATACCTCTCTTCTTTCCCACACCACCTCCGTCCAGCTTTTCCTTGGAAACTCACAGGCTAGGCAGAGAGACAGACATGGCGTCCGACAAGCAGCGCACCGTTGGCATCGCGATGGACTACTCGCCGTCCAGCAAGGCCGCGACGAAGTGGGCGGTCCAGAACCTGGTGAAGGCCGGCGACCGGATCATCCTCGTCCACGTCCTCCCCAAAGGAGCAGGTGCCAGCCACAAGGGGCTCTGGAAGAGCACCGGTTCACGTAAGCAACAGACACTGAATTCTCGGTCCTGTTTCACAAAGATTGCAGCTGACACCGTTGTTTGTGCACTGAAGCTCTGATCCCTCTGCTGGAGTTCATGGAGACGAATGTGCAGGCAGGCTACGGGGTCAACCCCGACAAGGAGGTGCTGGAGATCCTGCAGGCCGAATCCAAATCCAAGCAGGTAACAGCTCTATGAAAATCGACTGATTTGTTCATCAAATTACTAATAAGAAGGCAATGGGATATTAATTACCACTCCACTTAAGTACCTGTTAACATCAAAATCTCTATGTTCCATGTACGTAAAATTGAAAATATGTGGGATAAATACCTTCTGACTAGACATAGACAGCACAACTAAATAGAAATGCACCGTCGTATAACCAAATTTTGCTCCCATTCACTTCACATTTTCCTGACTTATTGAGACTATATCCATGCCTGCCCTGGCTCCAACTTTTTAGAAAAAACAATGTTCAAACAAAATGTGCGGCTAATTACGCAATTCATGCGATGTTGGTTGTATCAGGTGGAAGTACTTGCCAAAATATACTGGGGTGATGCAAGGGAGAAACTTTGTGAGGCGGTAGATGATCTCAAGGTGGACAACGTTGTGCTTGGTTGCAGGGGATTAGGGCCTTTGAAAAGGTATCATCTGAACCTCTTCCCGATCAAATTTTGACTAGTCATTGGCCAATAAGTGTTTTCTCATATTTCTACATCTCCCTGAACCTCAATGCAGGGCCCTCCTTGGAAGCGTCAGCAACTACGTAGTAAACAATGCGAGCTGCCCAGTTACGGTGGTGCGTGGACCAAGTGGATCAACTGCATAATGCTTTTGCTTAAATATATCACTTCTGGAATGGAGGACTAGTCTTTGTGTTCATTGGTCTGTTAATATTGTTCCAGTATCTGAGTTTATGAGATGATATTTGAGAGGATAGTGATATTTGGCTTTGGCAGCGCCTTTTCAGATTCTAAGTCATAGTTATCGACTTATCATTGTGCGATTTCAGTGTGTTTTATCTGTTATCTCCTACTGCTGCATTTCAGCACTTTCTTACAACTATATTTACATGATTGCCTATAAATTTGTTCAGTGGTGCAGACTAATGCTGAATGGTTATTCAAGTTTCTGAATGGCATACGTGGGAAGTTTCCTTTTGTGTGCATAATTGTTTTGGTTGTCTATCAATGAAACCCAGGAGAACATGGGACCTTATTCGTTGGCAGTTGATATATAGAATGAATGGCAATAAAAAGCCCCGCTAGGAAGCTTTCTGCAACAGAATAGAATATTCAAGATCAGGTATTATATTCATAAGTCATAACTGAAAACAGCAATGTGTAGCAAAAATGTAAGAGAAAAAGCATCTATATATGAGTACATGAATTTCAGTTCCAAATGGCAGAAACATGATCTTTATTCTTAAATTATATCATATACAGCAAATGCCCACTAGACAAATGAGGTGTCTGGAGCATATCAATTAGAACATCTTACCAGTGCCATCTTTGCGTGGGAGAGATTCTTCAAGATCCATTCTGCGCCAACTCCCAGCAAAAGATGACAGCTGGTCAACCTTATCATATAACCCAAGAAGACCGCCTGTATGGATAAAGAGGACTTTTCGCCCTTTCCACTTGGCTGGATTGCTAGACATATCTTTCAGCAGTCCATATACTCCCTTCCCACTGCAGAAAACGAAATTACATATCGTCAGTAAGAAACATAAATAGCAATCACAAGAAAAGGAAGATACATGTTAAATCTCCTCATGAACTTGCTGGAAAGGATCCTTCATATTGGCTTATGTTCATACAGAAAGCCATTGCATACTTTTTTTATTTAACCAAAAATACTAGCATTCAGGATATCAAATCAAATATCACATCACATGCAAAAGGAAAGTATTGCACCTGTAAACCGGATCAAGCACAATGCCTGTTGCTGTTGCTATATCTTTAACAAACTTAAGCTCCTCGGTTGTGTTCATGGCATAACCTAAGCCCTTAGCCTGTCAAGCAGAAGTTGAAGTTGAGCACCCAAAGTATTCACAAATTTTACCAACTTACATGAATAGGATGAATTTAAATAGAGTTCCAGCACAAAAAAAAAGTGAACAGTGAAATGACAGCAAGCAGCAGAAAAAAACATGTCATGTGCACATATAATCATGTATATGTGGAGAGAATGTGTTGGCATGCATCAACACACTGCAAACTTAATTTTTGGAGTCTATGGTCCAAAATCTTTTTACTTAGTTTACAAAAGAGATGCTATTGAATGATGAGATACATTATACTCACATTTTGAATGGTGACTATATCATGTGAATCCAAGCCAGATTGAAGTCCATCAATTAGGCCTTGAACATAGTCATAGAAGTATTCAGGGTCATCACAAACAGAGAACGCATGGACCTGTCCTACAAGTAGATGATTAGTATGGAAACTTAAGTGGGATAAGAAAATAACAAAGGCTCATACTTTTGCCTTCAGGCTACTCAATGTTGATCCTAAAGCAAGACCAGCAATGGTTCCACCACTGCACATGGTACAAGATCATCAAGACGTAGAGATATAATGTCACAGCATTAAGGATGCAGGCATGGCAGAATAGCTGAGCGCATACACATAATTGCCCCATAACAAGGAATACTTGGTGTTGACGAAATACCTGCCGCAGGCAACAACGATATCATCAAACTGAACATCACCAGATAATTGAATTTGCTGCTCAATTTCCCTTACTGCTTCAACATATCCCCTACACAACAGGAACACACGACATATGTTATGAACATAAGCTCGAAAACTATAAAGTGAATATCATTTGCATAACTTCCTGATATCTATTCATAAACCTATCACTTTAGCACAGTGTGAATATATACACCATATTTTCTTCAGGCTATGTATACATATTGAACATGAGTCAAAATTCTTTGTATTGTATGCTCGACTGGTTAACCATGGTATGATATATTAACCATATATTCTTCCTTACATGAAATCTGCGTTCATTGCCTAGATATCTCATAAACATAGCAAAATGGGATACTGATGCACATTTGAAAAAAAATGCAATAATCACTAGTCTTCCAATGGACTGAGACACACCCCAATCCAAGAATAGTAATCATTAAGGAAACTCAAACAACATAGAAAACAGAAAAATGTAATTTCAGCTTAACGCTCAGCATCAGATATACAAGATAGTACCAAGTTCCAAGGGAGTTGGATCCACCAACAGGAATCACGTATGGCTTCCGTCCTTCTTCCAAAAGCCTCTTTTTAAGCAAGTCAGCCAAAGCCTATGACAAACAGGTTGGTAATGTGGTTAGGAGCTTCTTTTTGAGAAAACGCAAAGGACCTTTGCGTTTCATTTTATTGGAAAGATAGAGCTCGTTTTACAGTCCTCCTAGGAATACACAAAAGTGAATATCATTTGCATAACTTCCTGATATCTATTCATAAACCTATCACTTTAGCACAGTGTGAATATATACACTATATTTGCTTTGAGCTTCTCAAGGAATACACAATCTTGCAGCATAACAAAACAATTAGTGAGGAGTACTGATGAATGATGAGCAGTAGCACAAAGCAACATTAAGCCAGAGAACAGGAAGTAAAATAAATAATTGCATGAAGGGAAAAGATGACACTGCTAACTATTATAGTCCGATAAGACACTGTGGCACGAGCTACCTGGTGGAATAATATTTTGAGAACATAAATAAGTAATGAAGCATGGATAATCCGTAGCATTCACGTATGAGCAAGGCTTTGGCAACACATGAGCTGGCAGAACTATGAAAACTCAAAGCAGTAACAGAAAAACTCATGGGGAAGAGCATACCACGCTGCCAATTTTCCCATATTCTTCTTTTGTGACAAGATCAATGTGTGCTCCCAACAGTCTCTCCACAAGGAGATTGCCGACCAAACCAGGGTCCTTATCCACAAGAAGCTGAAAATGTCCGACCAAAACCAGGTCAAACCAACTGCATTGCCACACGGCATTCTATCAATTTCAGCTACAAGCACAAAGATCACCTTGGAAGTACGCAATATCAGGTAGCAATCGAGATTGAGATACTTGGCAGCCACTGCTGTCGCACGGCAGTGGTTGCTCTGGATACCACCAACGGTGATAATGCAGTTGGCGCCCTGCGCGACGGCATCCGACAACAGAAACTCGAGCTTCCGGACCTTGTTACCGCTCAGCTGCATGCCGGACAGGTCGTCCCTCTACAAATTCACCGAAGCTCCCGTGTCAAAATACAAACATCGCTAAGCATTTTGTCTTGTAGTCTTATGTACAGCAATAGAAAATGGACAGAATAGTGGTTCTTGCAACAACCTTGATCCATACTTCTGTGCCTTCTGGCAGGTTTGGCAGATTCCACTTGTGAATCGGGGTTGGGAACTGTTTTAGATACCAAAACAAAGCTATGAGCTACTACACACGATCTGTCGTAAATATAAACTACATCGAAGTCACCAAGTAATCAATCTAAGCCGCTTTGAGGTCACCAAATGGTCACTATAGCAAGTAGAGGTCCAGTGGCAGAGACGATGAAGCTTACTTGGCCGAGGGAGAAGGTGTGGGGAGGGGCGAGGGCGAGGTGCGAGGCCCAGGACGGCGGCGCGTAGGGCTTCTTGGCGAGGAAGCTGCCGATCTGTGCTGCGGCGGGAGAGGCGGCGGAGACCCCTGCCATGCCGGTAGCGGCGATTGAGCTTCGACGTCGGACGACGGCGAAGCGGGAGGAGAGTGGGAGAGTGGAAGTGACGGCAAAGTGGAGGGCCGGCCTGCGGAGCATGGGGATTGACCGATTCTCACGGACTCCCCGGCGAAAGGCGGCCGCACCAGCCCTCGCCTACGTGTCAAGGGTCAGTTCGCGACTGAATTTGTGCTACGAACTTAGATTTTGTGATAATTTTTGTGGAGGTGTATAAACATAAAAATCTTGGTTAGGGAAATACAGTAATAAAATCAAGGGCTGTCAACAAAAATACAGTACTCCCTCCGTCCACTTTTATAAGTCAATTTAATTTTAGCCACATACATTCTAAAATGAGTGAACATGGACTCATTTTATACATAGATTCACTAATTTTACTATGTAGTATATGGTTAAAATTGTAATGGCAAGTAGTATGCCTTATGAAAGTGGACGGAGGGAGTAATAAAATTAGGGTAAACGTGTCACTCCTTTAAATTTATGAATCTGGAAGTGACTCTATGCCTCTAAATATTTGCAGGTGATTAAATATAATTAATTCGTTGAAAACTAATAAGTGATTTCGTACAAAAAAAGAACAATATCCTCCTTTGCCTACCCAATTACATGATGAAATGTGATGATGAAGAAATTTTGCATCCACTAATCCACTGATAGTTCATAGTAGACCACACCAAAAAAAATACAATATGAAATTAAAATCAATTATCTTTCGAAACTAAATTACTTTCAATCTCTAGAGTTACACCCTTCTGAAAGTACGAGCTGCAATGCTGAAATGTACCACCACTAAGGCACTAAGAGATCCTACCTATCGGATTTTCGCAGTAAATTAGAGTTCCCACATCGCCCGTTTGCTTGCCGTCCCTCTCAGGCCCTCAAAGTAGAGAGAATCATGCAAGAGAACAAGAAAATCAAAGAAGGGTGAATCTAAGGTAAAACTAAACCTAACTTCAATTCGCAAAAATTATACGCTCGTCTTATAGACCGAAGCCACCACGACAAGAAAACGAGGGCTTCGGCACCTCATTATGGAGTAGCATTTGGAAAATATAAGAGAAATAAAAGGATGTATTGTTGACTAGATAGTAGGATTTCTCTGTCAAGTCGGTGTATTTGTATCTGATGGCAAGGTGTATTTGTATTTGATGGAAAGTAGAGTAGATTTCCCTTAAAAAATTATTTGCAATTTTACAATTCCTCTGAGAATCGAAATTTCCGATCGGTTAGCTGTTAGATATAGAGTTTTAACTAGAGATAATCTTAAAAAGAAAGGGTGGAAAGGGACAGAACTATGTGAATTTATGTGGGATACCGAATCCTTGGAACACTCGTTCTTTGCTCTCCCTATGGCTAAGTATATGAACATAGATGGTGTTTCTTTGAATTTTCAACCAAAGCCTACTTCTTTCGATGATCTATACCAAGGATGGTTCACAACATCCTCTTGCAGAGATAGAAAGATACTCGTGATAGGTACAAATGCTCTATTTTGGGTAGTATGGAAAACAAGAAATAAATATTTTCCAAAGCATTGGGCATGTAAAGACGGTGGCGATTCAAAAACATTATGTTATATGTATGTAATTTGCAGTGTTACAAAAAAGAGGCATGCAAAGGGTACTTTAACAGGCATCCAATAGGATGGCCAAAGTGGCACATGAAGTGTATTATCGGCGACATGGTTGGCCCCCGGTATATTGAGGCGTGCGAAAATGATGGCGATTCAAAAAATGTGCCGCTGAAAAAGCTTGTCAAAACTTTATGAAAGAGCCTCTAGTTGCTTTTATGTTCACGCTAGCGAGCAATTTTATTCTTTGTGAAAAGTTTATTGAGTTATTAGTTTGGAGTAGTTTTCTCTTTCAGGTTAAGTTATTCCATCCGTGTTTGTTTTGGGATAGTTGAAGGTTTTGGGGGGTTTGTACCCAAACTTTGCGTTTGTGGGTGGGTAGTGCTGTAAAACCGGAACTTCTCAATTTTTGTATGAAATTGGGCGGCGTGTGTCTCTTGTGGCTCGTATGCAGATTTGGTGCCAAGTGTTGTAAGTCGGGGCAACAGCTTGGGGACACGTGGTGTGTTCTTGTGCCGTTTGGTGGGCTAGCGTCGCGGTGTCGGTGGGATCACCATCGATGGTCTGAGGACTCGGGAACGATCCTGCCCAGGCGTGATGACACCAAGCCGGCTTAGCGAGCCGGTTCGCCAAGGACTGCCGACTACGCGAGTCTGCTCGCTTCTGAAGGAGCTGGGAGTCGGCCGAACCACTCTGAGGAGGGGAGCCGAACGACAGGACGGTATGGGTGGAGTGCTAGGGACAGAGCGTGACGCCAGGCACAGTTGCCGCATGATGTCAACCATGCCGACAAGACATAAAGGAGACATCCAAAATTTTGACCTTTCGCCGCATCGTCATGCGCAATGGCGTACGGTACTACGACGCGGCCATGTGCGCGGCATCATCGTGTTCGACGCTACACTATAGGTGAACAGTCAGAGGGCCCACCGGCTTCCACCCTGCCGCACAGTAGCCGGCCATGCCGTGTGACTCTCATGTGTATATAAGGGGCACTAGAGGCCCCTGGAGAGGGGGGCGGCTTAGGTTCGGCATTACCAGAACCACTCATACGTAGAGAGAACATTGAGAGATTGAGAGAAGAAACACAACATAGCTCAAGGAGAAATCTTGTACTCCGTACTGGTGCATATGCGAGTCCCTTACAGATGTAGGGATTTTACCTCATCGAGTGCCCTAAACCTGGGTACGGGTACGTCTCCATGTCTTGGTATTCTATCTGATCCCACCTACGGGACGCGGTCGCTCGTCCGTTTGGCCTCACACCTCTTATGCCATCCTGTATGGGGACTGCCAATAAACCACAACAGCGTGGACAACGATCTCCTCGCTTGTGTAGTTTTTGGGCACTGTTTTTCCTTATTAACATGCATTGTATAGTTTGTATGCTTTTTGGATCTGATTCCACTTATAAACTAGACTAGATCAATCTCTTCTATCTATTCGGGCCCTTCGCTTGTGCAGTTTTTCGGCAGTGATTTTCTTTATAAACACATCCTATATAACTAAATAGAAGCAACCCACTACCATATTTCTCTAAACATGCACCTATGCCACCTCAACATGTGCCACCTTAGCCAAAAAAAAATTGTTTCGTTAAAAAAAATGATCCAGCGTCATCGTTTTTCTGCAATGCTTGGGGTACAGCATACGGTCATGTACGTGGTATCCTCTGCATGACTCTTTAGTTCAGCTTCTAATTAATTAATTTATCACCTTTTAATTGATTAATTTCCCACGATAGAAGGTAAAACGATTTGAGAGTGTAGAGATGAGGCAGGCGAGCAGACGGCTTCCCCTTTAGTCTTCTCCCACAACTAGGCCATTATTTATCTACAGGAATGCCTCTCCCCGCGTCCTTGGTCCATCGTGTACAGTTCAGTTCAGTCATCCGTAATGACTGTATTGTGCACCATCAAATTTAACCAGCTGATCCAGTGGACAAGGAAGTGAAGGAAGCACGTGTTCTCGTGCGTGCAGACCGGAGCCCGGAGTGTTGGGTTTCTTGGTGTTACCTGGAAGAGTTTGGTTGTTGTCAGCATTATCTTTACCAATCTGAGACCGTAGTGCTTGCGTTTCTTTTGTTTCTTTACCCGAGTATGTATATTTTTTTCATGCATTCTATATTGCTGACCTTGTCATTTTCTATATTTTCTCGCATAAAATTTATGTGGATTACTTACTGAATTATCTTAGTTTAGCGTCTTTTAAACATTATTGAATGCTTCCATAGATATGTGATCATCATATTAAATAGGAGCAACCCACTACCATATTTCTCTAAGCATGCACCTATGCCACCTCAACAAGTGCCACGTCAGCCAAAAAATTGTATCGTCGTCATTTTCTGCGATGCTTGGGGTACATCATACGGCCCTGTGTGTGGTATTCTCTGCATGACTCTTTAGTTCAGCTTCTAATTAATTAATTTCCCACCTTTTAATTAATTAATTCCCCATGATAGAAGGTAAAAAGATTTGAGAGTGTAGAGATGAGGCAGGCGAGCAGGCGGCTTCCTCTTTAGTCTTCTCCGACAACTAGGTCACTATTTATCTGCAGGAATGCTTCTCCCCGCGTCCTTGCTCCGTTGTGTACAGTTCAGTCGTCCGTAATGATCGTATCGTGCACCATCAAATTTAACCAGTTGATCCAGTGGACAAGGAAGCACGTGTTCTCGTGCGTGCAGACCGGAGCCCGCAGTGTTGGGTTTCTTGGTGTTACCTGGAAGAGGTTGGTTGTTGTCAATATTATCTTTACCAATCTGAGACTGTAGTGCTTGCGTTTCTTTTGCTTCTTTATCCGAGTATGTATCTCTTTTTTTATGCATTCTATATTGCTCACCTTGTCATTTTCTATATTTTCTCACAGAAATTTTATGTGGATTACTTACTGAATTATCTTAGTTTAGCGTCTGTCTTTTAAACATTATTGAATGCTTCCATATATATGTGATCATATTTTTCATATGTTGCTAGCTCTAGGATAGTTAGGCTATCTCACGACTTCTATTGAGGGTTTTCACCGTAGCCTAGAGTCTTGGATGGAGAAATGCAAAAATAACGTCTTCTTGCTTTTGGATGGTGTATGCAGGTTTTCATGAGAGCGATTAAGGTTATTGTGTTTTGCTGTGAGCTGAGTTTTAGACTTTCAATATTGTACCTGAGCTATTCAATAAAAAAATTATTATGTGTGATTGATACGTCATAAACGTATCCTTAATTTCTGATGTTCCATATTGTTTTAATGTTATTTCCTACATATTTGCTACACACTTTATGTTATTTTTATCGATTTTCCGGACTAACCTATTGACAAGATGCCACAGAGTCAGTTCTCTGTTTTCTGTTGTTTTTAGTTTCAGAAAATTTGTTCTCGGAATTGGAAAATTCGAAGCCCGGAAGTCTTAGATTCCCGAAGGTTCCACGGAGTCCCGAAGAGGCCCGGAGGGGGGCCACAGGGGGGCGCCCCCCCCCCCCCGGCTGAGCATGGGGGTGGTGTGGGCCCCTCGGTCGTCCACCGCCATCGCCCTTTCGCTTATATAATCCCCCCGATACGTGAACCCTAAAAATATACCACTTTTTTCCCGAGAAACACCCGAGCCCGCTGTCATCGTCATCCCGAGATAGCGAGGGTTCTGGAGCTCTCGCTGGCACCTACCGGGAGGGGAATTCGTCACTGGAGGGGTCTACACCACCATGCCCTCCTCCGAAGTGATGCGTGAGTAGTTCATCCTTGTACTATGGGTCCATAGCGGTAGCTAGATGGTTGTCGTCTCCACTTTGTACCTCATGTTTAGATCTCGTGTAACATCCCAGAGTTTGGGAAGTTATAAGGATCTAAATATAATATGTGCATTTGCAAAGCATGCATCTAAAAGTACGGGAAATTTTGGCGCGAAAGTTTAAACAAAGCAAGGTGACCAAAGTTTCACTTGACATGATGAAATAGGTCTAGTTCATCTGGTCAGGAGTACATTTGGAGTGATCTTTATAACAAGTATCTTAAGAAACCAAATCATTTGGTTACACAAACAAACAGAGGGTTGAATAACCTAGGACATCTCAGCCTATTGTATATGATTAGTAATTTGGAGGCAAGACTGATCCACTTGTTAACAAATTCTTCTTATATGCATATGGTAACTTGATGTCATTAAATAGACTCACATTCTTTTATAATCATCTAAGTAAAATCTCTGTTTGGAGAAATTGGTTGTTCTCACCACAATGGTGAGACAGTTGAGGTTGGAAACCAAGAGAGGAACCTACCTGCAATGGACAAAGGCAATTTGAAGACAAGTGGCAACTAGCTAGAGAAGAACAACAAGCAACAGAAGTCAACAAGGAGCAACACTGTCTCGGTAAGAAATTATTTAGTGAAGCGTTAATTAATGATAGAGAATCTATAACCTCTGTGCCTTATCAAGCCCATTAGAAATGAGGAACTCATAGTAATATCTTAAATGGAAACAATTATCAAGAATGAATTAATAACAAGCAATTGCATCCACATGTGTTGATATGTGGAGGTAGATGAAAACAAGCTTAAATACCTTGTTTTCCAGATCCTTTTCCTACACAAGACTAATAGATAACAACAAAGATTCATTTGTAAATAACCATGTAAATGATTACATGTTCCTAAACCAACATGGGATAACATCTATATTGGAACCTATGTGGAAAACAAGCAAATAAGATTCCAAAGCCACTCTTGTTTTCCACATGATTAAGTGCATTAAATAACAAATATGGCTTGCACCCCAATACAAAGAAATGTCCACCAGACTTGATAAGAACCTTAGTTATGAAAATAACAAAACCACCTAAAGGAAAACAAGTCCCTTCACCAATTAAAAATCATCTGGTATGACTTGGAGTGATATTTCATAATTGCTGAATTTTCCATAACAGATAAAAACACTACTCACTAGTGTTACCAAATTATTTTCTATAAAGGATTATACCTAAATTTGTCCAATTATGATACACCACCTTGGTATCCACAAGTTTGGAGTGTGTACTTTTATTAAATATGCTTTAGCATAATTTTAAAGTTATTAAATAAATTAAAAGAAGAGAAAACACCAAAATCACTTAATCTAGCACCCTAAATAAAAAAATACAAATATTGCTCCAAATCACCAAAACAAAACATGGTGAGATTGCAAATTTGATGAGCTTTCCAAATATATTTTTTATCTTCACAAAAAGGTCCTGAAAACATAGGTTTCTTCTCAGTTTTAGTAATAGAAGGACTTGATTGCAAATTATAGAAATTACAGGGGGTATCGAAAATCGCGGTTATATTTTCCTTTCTTCTTCCTCTGCCAGAAGGCAGAGGAGAGCGCCATCGTGGCGTGGTCGGTGCCACGACCTGCTTGCCGCCTCGCGGGAGGATAAGACCTCCACGCCGAGAGGCCGTGCCGCACTTCCTCTCTCCCTCGCTCATTGCCTCTCCCTCTCTGTATTTGAACCCGAGAAACCCGAAACCCTAACCCATGGCCGCCGGGCATTGCCGTTGATTCCGGCCATCCCCGGAGGACCTGAGACCACCGTGAGCTTCCTCTCGACGCCCTCTATCTCCCATGTGAAGCTCGTTTGCTGGGAGGACCGGAGAAGGCCGAATCGGGCCGTCTTCTTCACCATCGTCCGCAGGAAGCCGCGGTCGATTCCCGCGAGCCCTGGCCTCCCCGACCTCATCCTCGAGCTCCTAGTGAGATGGCGCACCTCGTGGTGCCTTTCATTCGGCAAAATCGTACTATTTGCATAGTGTTCATCGAGTGCCGTCGCTGGCCGCCGCGAACCTAGTCGCCGGCGGGTCTCCGATGACCATAAGGTCATTCCGCCACCACCAACAGCTTCCTCTTGTTCTCCTCTAGCTCTAGGACCCATTGAATCAGACCAATTTGCACTCAATCGATGGATTGCTAAACCACAGTAGAAATCCCCAATTCTGATGACCTAGCCATGACGTCACCATGACGTCATATTCCCTTTTTCTTTTATTCTTTTTATTAAATCTGAATATGACAGGTGGGACCCACCTGTCAATTTGAATATTGGCAAAAAAATTAAATAAATCCTATTAATCCAATAACTTTTAATCTAATAATCAGAAAAATATAAATAAAATATGGAATTGTTTAGAAAAATACAATCTAACTGATTATCAACTTTTTAAAAATATTTGATAAAGTTTAAACATTAATATTTTCTTTAATTAAATTAAATCATTTAAAATTGAGAAAAATTGGAAATAATTCATAAAAGCAGGAAAAAAAACAAGTTATATACCAAAATGCTCCAGATGACAAATGCAACTCATATATGATGTTTTCATGGTCATTTGACCAAGTTTTCATGTGTGCAACATTTGCCTAGACATTTAATTCATTTAAAATTAATAAATTAATAATTTATTCAAATATTTTCAGAAAGCATTGAATGATATATCAAATTAAAGAGAAAAGCATTTTTAATTCAAATATGTCAAAGATAAAACATTTTATTAAACTTATAAACTTGTTTCCAAAAGTATAATAAAATTCTATAATGTTTCATTATAACCAAAAACAACTACCACATCATTATTTTCTTTACTAATAAAACCCTCATGTTTTCACACCTTATAAACTTATCATCACAAGTCAATAGCAAGTTGTGTGATGATAAAGTTAGTTGTATTAAACCATCATTTTCAAATAAACTCATTGTTATTAGCTCTACACTTTTAGGACATAAAATCAAACATGATTGTTACTTTTTCAATAATTATTTTCCATGTGCTACTATCTTGTTACCTCACCAAGTAATCAACACTTCTACTTAAACATGATAACATTGTTTGCTAAGTAAAGTGAAACACATGAAAGTCTAGAACAAGTAATAACCACATCACCACAAGTAATGAAACCATTCACCTAAAACCTATGTGATTAAGTTATCGTATCGATCATAGCTTACACTTGTAAGACGGGGTGTTTTTCAGGGTATTTCATGATGCATCTCATTACTATGCATGTATCATACTTGCCAGTGTTTTCTATAGTCTTTACTGGGACTACTTTGCTATCTTTCAGATGTCGGGATTTTCTACGAGACCCTCGAACCCCGAAGACATTGATTATTATGGTTATTTCAATCTCGGGCAAGTTCATCACTTGCTCATATCCTTTGAAGTACTTCATAACAAACTAATTGCAAAAACTCTATCGTATTACCACCTAGTCTCAAAAGAATGCATGATCCTATTTTTATAATAATATGACTACTTGAATGACTACCCGAGTGGTAGTGTTCTGTTGGGTGGGCGGATGGAACCATGGTAAGATGAATAGGTCAAAGGAAGGTTCCATCTGCACGGGAACGTATTACCTAGGAATTAATCACAAATGTCGTCGGAACTCGGTGCGCCGTAAATACCGCGTTAACCATGGGTATTCTATGGGGGGAGTAAGTCGGCTGTGATCTTTTCTCGTTCGCATGTCAACGGGCTGCCAGAGACGTACGTTGTAGGTTCTGCGGGACTACATGCACATGGGTGGGAGACCTTACGTCCCACGGACTCTAGGGTCTATGAGTGTCTGCCAAGGGCGCGTTGATCTCCATCGTGAGGGGTGGAATTAGACGTTCAACCTGCTGGCGGAAATGGGTGGGCATGCGTTGTGCGGAGAAGCACGGTTTGGCTTGGACCAACAACCGGGCCCCACACCTGAGTGGGAGTGGACAGGATCTCGAGCCTGGTTGTGCAACATGGTCTTGGTCGTCCATGGGTAAAGTAACGCACCTCTGCAGAGTGTAAAAGGATGTGGCATGTTACCCCCTGTTCCGGGAAGGAACTGCGAACGCTACAGGAAAGGCAACTCCATGTAGTTCTAGCTCCTGTGATGGTCTGGCGGGCATAGTTTTCATAAGTAAAAGCAACCTCTTGAAGAAAGCTTTACAAAACCTTGCATTAGCTTATGACTCTTTCGGGTCTAAAGCTGTAGTTAGTGCATCAAACTACCCTTTATATATCATGAACTTGCTGAGTAACACTCGTTACTCATTCGTTCCTGTTTGACCCCCTGCTTAGAGTTGAAGCCTGATGGAAGTCGTCATCGTGAAGCCATCGATACCCCATGAAGCTAGGAGGAGTCATATACTATTTAGTCGGTGAAGCATCGTCATCAACAATGCTGATGGAGGAGAAGCTATCAAGGTGTAGGTGGAGTCCATTCTTGGAGTTAGCCGTTATAAGCCATAGATTAGGGCTGGCATCAGCCGTAGTAGATTAGTTCTGAGCTTGAGTTCTTCTCCAGCTTGGATCTTCGAATTGCCTCTTATGATGTTTCATTTGTGTGAGATCCTCTTTGATTCTTCAAAGAGATTCTCGAGATTTTGTAATGAAGTTTGTATCCTATAGCTTTGCCTGGACCTGCTATGTTTCTGTTGTACCACTCTGAGGGATGTAATATTCACGGATAAGTCCTTCTGTGAGTATTATGTCATCGACTTGCGCACTACACATGCAGTGGTGTGTTGGGTCACCACATCTCGTGAGCTGCCTCACATGATCAAGATCATCTTTATGTAATGCTACATGTTGTGTTTGTTGGGATCAGATGAATGTTGAATGCTATGTCTTCTGATTGTCAATTTATCATGTTATCTTCATCCATATGTTATTTATGATCTTGCATGCTCTCCGTTATTAGTAGATGATCTGGTCAAGTAGATTCTAGTAACTCCAAGAGGGAGTATTTATGCTCGATAGTGGGTTCATGCCTCCTTTGCATCTGTGCTCGAGTGATAGAAACGTGACGGATGGAGGATGTGTCGTTGCCATCAGGGAGAAAACAATGGTGTTTACCTAGTTTACATTGTTTACATTACACACTTTGCTTACTGTGATAATATGTTGCTTGCAACTTAATACCCAATGTTTGTTCGGATGATATTCGGAGGGTGGATTATTAGACATAGATGCAGTTGGATGACGGTCTACGTATTTTGTTGTAATGCCCGCATGAATCACATAGTAATCTTTATGTCTTGCATATGTACTATGGTGCAGCCTTCATTTCTGTCAATTACCCAGCTAATTTGTTCACCACGCATGTTATTTATCTTTCACGGAGAGACACCACTAGTGAACTGTGGACCCCGGTCCATTTTCTCATTTTGATAATACACACACTGTTTCCACTGCTTCCACTGTTTTCATACGGTTGCTACTGCTTTTATACTGTTCTCATATTGTTATCCACATCATACGTTTAACCGCTTTGTGTTCAGCAAAACCGGTGAGATTGATAACCTCACTCCTTCGTTGGGGCAAAGTTATTTGATTGTGTTGTGTAGGTTCCATGTTGCTGCTGAACCGGCAGTGCGCCCTGCCATCTCAGCTGCATCAACCTTCTGAATTTACTCCTTCCTCCTACTGGTCGATTAAACCTTGGTTTCTTTTTGAGGGAAAACTGTTGTTGTGCTCATCATACCTTCCTCTTGGGGTTTCCAACGAGTACAAGACCCGCACAATCAAGCTATTTTCTGGCGTCGTTGCCGGGGAGGAAGAGAATTTCTGCAAGGGGAGTCTCTCACTTCCAATCTCTTTAATTTGTTTTAGTTTTGCTTAGTTTATTTTATTTTGTCTTGTTTGCTTCTCGATATCAAAAATACAAAAACAATAGTTCTTATTCTAGGTGTAGTTTTATTCCTGTTTTTAGCCTTGTTAAAATGACTACCCCTGAGAACACTAAGTTGTGTGACTTTACTAGCACCAACAACAATGATTTCATTAGCACGCCTATTGCTCCACCTGCTCCTACTGCTGATTTTCATGAGATAAAGCCTGCCCTATTAAACCTTGTTATGAGAGAGCAATTTTCTGGTGTTAGTACTGATGATGTTGCTGCCCATCTTAATAATTTTGTTGAACTATGTGAGATGCAAAAATATAAATATGTATATGGAGATATTATTGAACTAAAATTGGTTCCTTTCTCTTTGAGAGGAAGAGCTAAAGAATGGTTGCTATCTTTGCCTAGAAATAGTATTGATTCTTTGACTAAGTGTAAAGATGCTTTTATTGGAAAATATTATTTTATATCTTTAAGAAGTAGAATTATGAATTTTTAAGCAATTTGATAATGAACATGTTGCTAAAGCTTGGGAAATAATGAAATCTTTAGTAAATAATTGTCCCACTCATGGACTAACTACTTGGATGATCATCCAAACCTTTTATGTAGGTATTAATTTTTCTTTAAGAAACCTTATGGATTCAGCTGCTGGAGGAACCTTTATGTACATGACCTTGCGGGCAGCAACAAAGCTTCTTGATGATATGATGGTAAATTATTCTGAATGGCACACTGAGAGAGCTACAACTGGTAAGAAGGTAAATTCTATTGAAGAAACCTCCTCTTTAAGTGATAGACTTGATGCTATTATGTCTATGCTTGTGAATGGCCATGCTCCTATCGATCCAAATAATGTTCCTTTAGCCTCTTTGGTTTCTCCCGAAGAGCATGTTGATGTGAACTTCATTAAAAATAATAATTTCAACACCAATGCTTATAGGAATAATTTTGGTAGCAATAATTATAGGCCATATCCTTCCAATAATAGTAATTCTTATGGTAATTCTTATGGTGATTCCTACAACAAAAATAAAATTGTACCCTCTGATCTTGAGAACATGCTTAAGAATTTTATTAGTACACAAACTGTTTTTAATAAATCTGTTGAGGAAAATTTGGCAAAATTGATGTTCTTGCTTCTAAAGTTGATAGCCTTGCTCTTTATGTTGATTTTATGAAACTAAAGGTTATTCCTCATGATGTTAAGGAAATCAAAACTTTGAATGTTATCTAAATTCGAATTGATGATAATGTTAGGATGTTAGCTGAATTGCATGCTAGATGGGAAAGAGAAGATGAAATAGCTAGAAACAACAATATAGCTAATGTTTGCACCATTACCACCACTAGTAAAACCGAATCCTCTCATGCTAGTAAAACTTCTACTATCAATGGTAAAGTAATTGGTGTTTGCAATACTCCCACTTCTGCTATTAAAAATGCAAAACTGCTTGAAACTGCTAAAAATGTTCCTGATAAAAGTGCTGAGTTTTTTGAAACATGGGAGACAATAGTCCCATTACCTTTGATAAAAATGATCTTGACGTTGATGATTTAAACATAACTGAAGTGATTAAGTTCCTACAAAATCTTTCTAGTTGTCCTAATGCTAGTACTATGAATATGGCTTTCACAAAACATATTGCAAATGCTCTCATGCAAATTAGAGAGGATGAATTAAGATGTGAATCCTCCATCCCTAGGAAGCTAGATGACAGTTGAGAACCCATTATTAAAATGAAAGTGAATGATTTTTATTGCAATGCTCTATGTGATCTTGGTGCTAGTATCTCTGTTATGCCTAAGAGACTTTATGATATTCTTGATTTTCCACCTTTGGAACCCTGTTATTTGGATGTTCCTCTTATTGATAATGTTAGAAATAAACCTTTGGGGTGAATTTATGATGTTATTATCATGGTTAATAACAATCTTGTCCCCGTTGATTTTTTTGTCTTGAATATTGAATGCAATGCTTCTTGTCCAATTGTTTTGGGAAGACCTTTTCTTAGAACTGTTGGTGTTGTTATTGATATGAAAGAGGGGAATACTAAATTTCAATTCCCACTCAAGAAAGGTATGTAACACTTTCCTAGAAAGAGAATTAAGTTTCCTTTTGATTCTATTATTCGAACAAATTACAATTTGGATGCTTCTTCACTTGAAAACACTTGATTCCACTTTTCTGGGCCTAGCTAAAAGGCGTTAAAGAAAAATACTTCTTGGGAGATAACCCATGGTTTTATTTTTGCTTTGTTTTTCTATGTTTTCTTTGATTCAAGGGGTTATATACTTCTGTAGAAACTCCTTTGTATTTTTTATTTTCATGTTTTAGTTGTGCCAAGTAAAGTTTCAGACGAGAGTTGGAGTTGGTTTTGGATTTTTGCGCAGGAAACAGATTTCTGCTGTCCACCGTAAAAAATCGTATAAAATACTGGAAGATCATAATGATCGGAATTTTTTTGTGCTTATTACTTAGCTAATTCCTCAACTTTTTTTCTTTGTTTTTTTCTATCTGAGCAACGTAAGTGCCTCGAAAAAATTCGTCTTTACAGACTGTTCTGGTTTTGACAGATTCTACCATTTTTCTTGCATTTACTCTTTTGCAATGTCAAGTGGATTTCTTGGCTTCATGAAACATCAGTGGCTATAGCTAATGTTTAAAAGTATCAATAACACTTGTTCCATACAGAACTAATGGATTTTTAATTGTTTCCTTAACCCTCTAATGTGAATTACTCTTTGAGTGTGGTGTGAAGGAAGTTTTCAAGGTCAAGAGAAGAGGTGATATATGTGATCAAGAAGAGTGCAAGGTCCAAGCT
The DNA here is from genome assembly GCA_028641055.1 of Alopecurus myosuroides. Lineage (NCBI taxonomy): Eukaryota > Viridiplantae > Streptophyta > Magnoliopsida > Poales > Poaceae > Alopecurus > Alopecurus myosuroides. The sequence goes on along the minus strand of CM054060.1, from coordinate 58,911,342 downwards.
TGGGGATGCCCCCATGGTTCATCCAAGCATATTTTTAGAATACTCGATCATCTAAGCTTGGTGATGCCCAAGGCATCCCCTTCTTCATCAACTATCTATCAGGTCACTTCTCGTGAAACTATATTTTTATTCGGTCACATCATATGAAGTTTACTTGGAGCGTCTGTTTGTTTTTCTTTGTTTTTATTTTGTTTTTCTTTGTTTTCTTTTGTTTTCCTTGCTGCAATAATATAGTTGGATCCTAGCATTCTTTGTTGGGGAGAGAAACACGCTCCACTTTTTTGTCTGAATACTTGCTATGCTAGTATTCTTAGTTTTCCTTCTAGCTGCTGCAAAAATTCTTGTTTAGCTTTCATTGCATTTCTTACTCAGAGCTGTTAGTTTTAGTAGTGTTATGTGAGTCCTCTCATGTTTTCTTGCTGTAGCATTTAGAGAGTTTTTGTTAAAGCATGATTTGTATGGTGCTTGTTGGGAAAACAAACTGGTGCTTGAGGTAGATTTTTTAACGGTGTGATGTCTGCGCACGCTTCTATTCTTGTAGATAGTGTTGGGCCTCCAAGTGCAGAGGTTTGTAGAACAGCAGCAAGTTTACCTTAAGTGGATCACCCAAGTTTTATCGAACTCGGGGAGGTAGAGGTCAAAGATATCCCTCTCAAGCAACCCTGCAATTAAGATACAAGAAGTCTCTTGTGTCCCCAACACACCCAATATACTTGTCATGTATATAGGTGCACTAGTTCGGCGAAGAGATAGTGAAATGCGAGTAATATGGATGGTTATAAGTAATAATAGCAATCTGAAATAAATATGGCAGCAAGCAAACATGTAGCAGAACAGGCAGAAAACGGTGTTTCAATGCTTGGAAACAAGACCTAGGGGTCCTACTTTCTGTCACAGCCCAGTTTTTGGATTCTTGTACTGTTGTTCAAGAAGACAAAAATAAGGGCCAACAAATTTTTTCTAACAAACATTCTTGTTTGAACCAACATGTTTGTATGATATTAATCATATTTGCAATGCAAGTCATGTTTCATTTTAGAACCAACACCAAATTTTCCTGAAAACACTTTTATAATTTTTCCCTGTTGTTTTCCCTGATGTTACTTGAGTGGATTTTTATTCCAAGACTTGGATCATGCTTGCTTGCATCTTTAAATAAACTTTTAGCATTGCTGGATCCAAGAAAACAAAATGTCAAAATGATTTATGAAAGTTTTCTTCTAAGTTTTCTATAGAAACTATTCCCTGAAAATATAGCCAAGTACCTGTTTTCCACCTTTGTTTTCACTGGGCTATAAAATGTTATTTTATGTTTTATTGACTTTTAATTGTTCCTTGATATATGTACTACAAATACATAAGCTTGGTTTGAGTTTTGGAATAATAAAAATGATATTTTGCTTGTTGTTTTCGTGGAAGAAAAATAAGGCAGAAAAAGGCATTTTTAGAAAACAGAGAAAAACAGAAAGTACACATTTTCCCACTTTGTTTTCATAGCTTTAAACTATTTCAATTTTGTTTTCAAAAGATGTTTATGAAAGTTTAAAACATGTTTAACAAGTTCCAACTTGGAAAACAAAATTTGGAATCCATTTGGTCTCTGAAAACATTCCAAACTTTTTGCTCATTTCTTCTGTTTTCCAACACACAGAAAAATTGCTAAGTGTTAACTGAATTTTCCGAATTTTTGGAACAGTGATAGATACAGTTATGGGCAGATGTTTTCTTTGCCTTTTCTTGCAAGATTTGAAGTGATACCTTTCCTAGTGTGTTGACCATAGTATATACTCGACCTAGGATCATTTTCCTTGTTTCTAGAAGGCTTGGAGAGAAAGTGTGAAAGTGTGGAAGAGAGAGGGGACAAAGAGGGATGGCAAGGTATGGGATCCCATACCTTGACCCTTGTGGTCTTTCCCTTGCCTTTTCCCTCACACCAAAGGACCCTTTGACTTTGCCCTTGGCTTATCTTGGCCCTTGGCACAATGCCATGCCATGGCTATGTCCAAAACACCCCCTGGGCACCCCCATGCGAACCCTAGACATCGCCCCGAGACCCACCCATGCCATTTGGTTCATGCCCGTGGCTATAAGCCACCAAACTCGAGTCCCTCTCGCCACTAGTCCCCTCACAACCCTCACTCACTCCCCAAGCAAAGTGAAGCCAGCCCCTAGGCCCCTGTGAGCTCCACGAGCTCCCAAACCACCGCCGGCCATTGTTGCACCCCGAGGTGGTGCTCCTCTTCCCCGGGCCTTCCCACCCCTCTCCATCACCCTAGCTGGACTCTCTGTGATCCACTGACGCGCCCTTTCCCCTCCCTGTGGCTTGTTCGCTTGCAGGACTCCACTGCCGTCGAGCTCGCCGCCGTGAGCACTCGGCGCTCGCGCCACCGTTTGCAGCCACGACCGGCGCCAAGCTCTGCGCCCCTCGACGCCCATGCACCCCAGCATCGTCCCCGAGCCCGCGCCACGGCCCCCCCGAGCCTTCACGGTGGCTTTCCGTCGCCGATGCGTTTCCGAGAGAGAGAGGGGGCAGAGGAAGGAGACGAACGGGAGGCGTTGATCTTACGATCAACGGCCCTCGTTAAACTGGCTGTTTCCCGCCCGCGCCTGTGCCGCGGAAGTGCGCTGGGCCGCTTCGCTGCCTAGTTGGGTCGCGCCCGTAGTAAAGCCAGCCCGCCTTGTTAATTTCTTTTTTCTTTTAAATCTGTTCAGAGAATGCTTGATTGCTTTGGGCTTGGTAAAATTAGTTTTTGTGCAAATTAAAATCTACCAAAATTCTTACAAGTAGATATGTGTTTTCTGAACCATGTCAACTTGGTAGATCTATGTTTGCACATTTATTTTGGGCATGATAATTCTTTTTCCACAGAGTATCTGGGAGAGCATTTTTGACATAACTTTTTGGATCTGTATCCAGATTAGTCAAACTAAATTTTTTTAGATAGCTAGTGAGTAGATATATCCATAGGACTTGGCCTCACATCAAGGTGAGTTAGAAAATGGAAATGCCATCCATTTTGGTAAATGACCAATGGGCTTTTCTAGGATTTTTAGAAGGAGTTTAAACATGTTTTTTGAGGTGAATCCAATTGGATGAGTTTGTGTGTGACAATATCTATGTAATTATAGCTTTGCATAATTTTTAGAGCCCTGGATTATTTTTGGTGAGCCTTTTTAGATACAGTGGCTTTTCTATTTTCTTGTTTATGTGTGTATTTGTTTGAAATAAAATGTTTGATTGTGTGAGACTTGTTTCCTAGCATGTATAGAGGTGTTAACACTTGTTATTAGGTTGTTTACTTACGTTACATCTACCTTAGGAAGTGTGTGCATGTTTGGAAATCTTTTGGTTATAGAAATAGCATTTGTTTGTTTTCTAGTATTTATTTTTGACTAGGTTGTGTGAGCAAATCTTTGTGTGATTGTGCACCTAAATTTTTGATGTTGATGAGTTGAGTCCAGTACCATTTTTGTACTGATATTATGATGGTATTATCTCTGTTAGTTTGCACTTTATTTTGTAGCAAAGCATGTGTAACATTTGTTGTTTGTTTTCACTAGTATTGTTTTGACTAGCATGAATAGCCTTGTATGGAATGCTTTGATAGGTTATTTTTGTCAAGAGTAACCAGAGGCTTTGTGACCTCTAAATGCCTTGGTATTACTGGACCCATAACCCACTGTTCCCATTGCATTTTGGTTAGGAATACAAAATCCCCTACCATACACTTGTGTGTAAGTAGCATGTACTTTTTATGTTTGCTTAGCATTTTCCACCAAGGAAAGATAGATGTCATTTCACTTATGTAAGTGAAGTGTTTAGTACTTCTTTGTGAATACTAGTATGTTTAGGTGTGGTTCATTTGTTAACATAATATTCCCTTAGGGGTATCATATTAAGAAGTGTTTCACTGTTGTTTGGTTTAAATTGAATATTGATTGCAAATAGAATGTTTTCCTTGTGATTGATAAATTATGTGTGGATAGATTTCATTGAGTTTTTGGGTTTTTGAAAGTGATTAGTTGAGATTGTATTGAGTGCATATCTACTGGTTGTATAGCATGTATCTTGGTTGCATGATAATTGATTGTTAGAAAAGCGTGAGTAATTAGAATTGAGTGGTTCTTGCTGAGTAGTTGTTTCCATAGATTTATTTTAGTATTTTTGCTTACTAGCATGTGCAAGGTGTTGTGTTATGTTAGTAGGATTTTACCTTCATACCTTGCTTGTTTAGAGTTATGCATATTTATAGTGATGTTTGCTTCTCTAGTGATGCATTAGTGTCACCGCTAGATATTGTGAGTTGCTCTAGTATTGTTGTCTTTTTATTTTATGAGTGTATGATTATTCTAGCATGTTTAGGATGTTGTTAATTCTGTTATTATGACATGAATTGTGGATTTTCTTGTTGATATTAGTTGTAGAATACAAGTATTCCTTATAGCATGCCTGTGTAGAATTCTCTTACTAGTATGCTATTAGTGAAGAACTCTTGTTGTTATGTCAAAATCTAGTATAGTTATCTCTTGTGAGTGTTGTATTTTTGAGTGTGTATTATTACTTATTACCATTGGTTGAGCTACTGTTTTGTTTGTTTATTTTCATGATTGATGGATTCCTTAGTTTTGGAGGTAGACTTAAGCATAGTCGGTAGCTAGCTTATTTCATTTGTGGTATGTTTGTTTGTTGTTCGAAGATTGCATGAGTGTTTAACTTAGCATGAGTATGGTACTTATGTTATTGTTGTGCTTAGTAGTATCTTGTTATATGTGCATTAGTTTAGTAGTGAACTTTTTTGGTGATGTTTGCCTGTGTGTTGTTAATACCCACTGCCATGGGTATTGCTTTGATTGATTGTTTGTATTTTAGTATTCGCACCTTTAGTGACCACAAGCTACATTTTTAGCTTCTTTAATATCTTATTATGAGAGTGGTACACCACTCCATACATGGTATGTAAGATTTGGGATATGGTTTCTCAACCATATGTTTGTTTGACGATAGTTTTGTACCATGAGAGTTGGTGAGATAGTTTTCGCGGTAACTATTCGAGCGTTTGCGCTAGTATAAAGTTTGAATGATGTATGTATTGCTTTGTTAGTTGTTTGCCTTCATTAGTTCTGAGTGTGTCTCTTTTATTTCTTTTACGACGTTAGAAAACGAAGAAGAAGAAGCTGGAGTTGTAGAGTTGTGCGTCAAGTTCAAGCTACTTCAAGGCCAGGGACACTAAGAGATTTAAGGCAAGCCATCCTGATGCTTGCTGTTACTACACTTATCATTATCTATCATGCATGTTTTACCTCTGAAAGTTTTACAAAACTTTGATTACCAAAATCTATTTTTGAGTGAATACTACTACTAATATTATACTATTACTATGCCAGTAGTTGATACTTGGTGTTACCAAGCCCATAGCCACCTTATGGTATTTATTACCATCCAAAAGTATAAGTCCCTAAGTGGACACCCTAAAAATATGTTTTTGCAAAACAAAGGCTTTATGGAAACCCCGGTGGAAAGGTGAAGCCTTATCCACCGGAGGATTGTTGAAGTGGTCATTTGTGTTTTTACAAAAATGACACATAACCTAGTCTTCGTCGGACAACCTTTACCGTACTTCCACCCTACCTCAACATGGGCATGGGGCTTAACTTGAAGTTTGTTTTTGTTAGTGTATGTTCTATCTCAATTTTCTATAAGGGGACGTACTCCCTCGAACCGAATGTCGCCAAGTTATGAAACGTGCGACACATAAAGTGTGGGATTAAGTTTCCCTCCAGACGCAACGGTTGGGTCCTGACATGGCGGGGTTAAACCAGGTGTCGGGGAGGAATCATGAATCTCCTGTCATGGCGGGGTCGGCCAGGTGTCGGGTATCAAACCCAACTTAAGAGATAGGTATATTCTAGCTTGAGCATAGTGGATGGTTAGGATCGGTTATCTGATGTTTACATACTGTTGTTACAGTATGTGGTTGTTCACGGCGGATGTACTGAATCTGGTGGATTGTGTACACCTCTGCAGAGTAGAACTATTCGGAATAGCCGCGTCCTCGGATATGGACAGTTGAATGGCCATGTATCTAGCATTGTGTCAATGTTTTCAAAAAGGAGTTTTCAAAACGGAGTTGACTTATGATGAAATGAAAGGAGGAACCTTGTACCATGGAGGTACCGTTGATGAAAAGCCAGAAGTTGTTTTACTAGAAGTTTTGCAAAGAGAAAACTTTCTAACAAAGTTTTACAAAACCTCTTGTACATGCGATATCTACAAGAGAAAGAAAACTATATTATTTTCTTTTGAAGTATCTTCTTCAACAAAGATACAGAGATTTTTTAAATAAACTATGATATATCTTTCATATATCATGGATAGTGAACCCTATGTATAGCCTACCTACTACACCATATAAGCATACTTGCATTTGGTAAGTTACATGATGGGTGTCTTGTTGCGTACATTCAAATGTACTCATATTGGTTTCGTCCCTGATATTTACTTGCCAGACATCGAGAAGGAATCTCAGGAGGAGATCTACGAGGAGGAGTACTGCGCTGATGGACTTGCAAACTAGGATCGTCTCCCGGTCAGCAGCCTGTAGGTTAAGGCGTGACTTGGGCTCTACTACGTTTGTGTGTGTTAGTCTTCCGCTGTGTGTGTTGTGTGTTTGCCCTGCGTGGCAGTTGTGTTAGACTTGGTCATGTGACCATGTCCCTTTTGTAAGTGTTTTGTGTAATCGTGTAATGGATATTGTATATGTGTACCAACTTGATATGTTGTTTACGACTGGTGTGATCTGGGATCGTGAATGTATGCATATCGGAGGTGTCCTTGAACAGTGGTTCCTGGGGACCTTAAACTTTCGTTAGTGGACACTCTCAACAATGATCACATAATTGAATAACTAAATATCTTCTCTTCACTATGCTACTCTTAACCCTCTCCGGTTGGATAACAAACACTAATCATTGCGTAGGGCTGCAAAAAGCATTCCTTAAAGTAAGCATTCTCATGTCTAGTTAGCCCCACACTGTCAACTTGAGCGCCCTAGAAGGTACTAAACAAACACCACAACTCATGGAAGAGACACACACGATGTGCACACTGTCATCTTCACACCACGGGACAAGGTGGCTCCAAAGTTCATATTAATAAAACACTTGAGTAGCACAATAGATGAAGAGTAACATCTACTTATTCAACTAGATTACAAAGCTCACGATCACATATAGATCACACCATGGGAGAGAGAGATGAACCACATAGCTACCGGTAGAGCCCTCAGCCTCGGGGGAGAACTACTCCCTCCTCATCATAGGAGACAGCAACGGCGATGGAGACGTTGGTGGATTCGATGGAGATGGCTTCCGGGGGCACTTCCCCGTCCCGACAGGGTGCCAGAACAGAGATATGTCCCCCGAAACTTGCGTTGACGTGACGGCGGCTGCGGAAGGTTTCGTGGAATTTCGCCGATCCAGTTAGGGTTTTCGGGAGGAAGGCCTTAAATAGGCGGAAGAGCAACGTCGGGAGGTCACCAGGGGGCCCTCACCACCCCCAGGCACGCCCTAGGGTGGACCCGCGCCTGGGCATGGTGAGGTCCACCCGGTCACCGTCTTCGACTCTTCTTCGGACTTCCGGAAGCTTCGGAGAAAAATAGGGACTTTGGCTTTCGTGGCATCCAATTCCGAGAATATTTATAGAATAACTTTTCTGAAACTAAAAACAACAGAAAACAGGGAACCATCACTGGGCATCTTGTTAATAGGTTAGTCCCGAAAAACGTAAAAAACGTAGGAAAACATACGGAAAACATGTAGCAATTGGCATAATATCAACACGGAACATCAGAAATTATAGATACGTTGAAGACGTATCACAGTGAAAGTAGAAGCTTGTATAGACTGTGGCTAGAATTTTTTATATCATGCCAGATGTTATTCTAGTTTTAAAGCCTTGTGGTTATCGAGTAGCATGATTAGCCTCAAATAGGTGAGAGTGTTTAATGTGCCATTGAAAGAATCGTGAGTTGTTCTTGTCATATTGAAGCATAAATTTGCGGTGTTCTCCTTTAAATGTTTTATTTGGTTGATTTGGCGCATTCTCACACCATATTTATGACTATGAACCAGTCACAAATAGCCTCCATGATCATTTAGTTCTTGAACTTGTGGTACCACTTATGCCTTGATTAATGATGTTTATGTCGCTATGCATGATTATGGCTCTTATGCTCTCTTGATTTGTTGCTCCGAGTCTTTTGCTAGCCTCCACCTGTACTGAGTATGAGCTCTGCTCGTGCATCCAACTCCCAAAAACCAAAGTTTTTTCCATTGTGTCCACAATACCTACCTACATGTGGTAATTAACCGACACTCCAAAGTAAATTGCTCATGTGTTACCTTTAAAACTTTCAAAATTACTCCTGTTTTGTGCTCCTGTTTTAGCTCATGAGGACGTAAATAGAGAATCTTAATCTCACTTGTTGATTGGACTTCACACCCTATACTAGTGGCTTCATCCGCTTATCCAATGACAGAAGAGCTGGCAGCGGGGTGCCCAGCCCCAAATTAATAACAACAAATTCTCTTCACTATTTTTACCCCTGATTTATTGGTCAGAGCATAATTGTGTAAACAAAAGAGAAAGAGGGATGACCTTCTACCCAGATGTGTCCTTCTATGGGAGCCGCTCTTGTGAAGTCTAGTTGGCTTGTGACGTACTGTATTTTTTGTTTACCATTCGTTGTCATAAGCATACACCTCTCTTAAAAATGTTTTCAATACCTCTGTTTAATAAAATAAAAGCTCTAGCACATGAGTGATCCCTTTTTCCCTCTGCTAAGGGCATTTCTTTTACTTTTATGTTGAGTCTCCATCTTCTAACTTTATGCACAATTGAGAGAGCATAGTTGTCATTCTGAGTTTTATTTGCATTTGTCCCCAAAACATTATTAATTGATTCATGATGTGTTATTGCTTGTTCTCTTATTATTTGTTCTAGTCTTCCTCATGAACTTTGAAGGTGTCCTCGCATTTATGTTTTGCCTCACTCTTAAGGACTAGCGAAATATCACTTTGCCATGTTTTCTCTATACTTGAAACAAACATATATCTTTCGTTGCATTGTTATTCATGATCTTTTATTTGTGTTACTTCTCATGATGCAAGGTGATTGCTATGCTTTATTATTAAAATTCTATTTATCATGCTTGTGTTGAAGTTCTATGATCTCATCTTACTTATGATTTTACATTATTGATGATCAAGTTTATGTTGGTAGCATGTCACCTCAGAAATTATGTGTTTTTATTGTTTACCTACTCGAGGACGAGTAGGAACTAAGCTTGGGGATGTTGATACGTCATAAACGTATCCTTAATTTCTGATGTTCCATGTTGTTTTCTTACTGTTTCCCACATGTTTGCTATACACTTTATGTCATTTTTATCGATTTCCCGCGACTAACCTATTGACAAGATGTCATAGAGCCAGTTCATGTTTTCTGTTGTTTTTAGTTTCAAAAAAGTTGTTCTGGAAATATTCTCGGAATTGGAGGATTCAAAAGCCAGTACTATTAGAAGTCCTGGAGGGTCAAGGAAGTCCCGAAGAGAACAGGAGGGGGGCCACAGGGTGGCCACACCATAGGGTGGCGCGGGTCCCCCTGGCCGCGCCACCAGGTGGTATGGGCCCCCTGGCCACCCACCGACATCGCACTTTCGCCTATATATGCCCCCGATGCATAAACCCTAAAGAGATTGCCCTTTTCCACCAAAAACATCCGTAGCTCCACCGCCGCCACCGACAAGTTTCGGGGGACAGAAATCTCTATTCTGGCACCCTGCCGGGATGGGGAAGTGCCCCCAGAGCAATCTCCGTTGACTCCACCGCCATCTCCATCACCGTTGCTGTCTCCTATGATGAGGAGGGAGTAGTTCTCCCCTGGGGCTGAGGGATCTACCGGTAGCTATGTGTTTCATCTCTCTCTCCCATGGTGTGATCTTTATGTGATCATGAGCTTTATAATATAGTTGAATAAGTAGATTTTACTCTTCATGTGTTATGCTACTCAAGTGGTTTTGTTATGAGATCTCCGTAGACACTTTGATCACGGTGTAATGGTGACAGTGTGTGCACCATGTGGTTTAGCATGATATTTATATCTTGTGTTGGATTATGACCCTTTATTTAGTACCTTCGAGGGCGCTCATAGTGACAGCGTGGGGTTAACTAGACATGGGAATACAAACTTGAGGAGTGATGTTACAGCCCTACGCAATGATTGGTGTTTGTTATTCGACCGGAGAGTGGTTTAGATTAGTGTAGTGAAGAGAGATATTTATGCATTCAATTCTTTTATCATTGTTGAGAGTGTCCACTAGTGAAAGTATGATCTCTAGGCCTTGTTTCTAAGCATTGATACACCATTTACATTCAGTTCTGCTACATGTTTGCTTGCTGTCATTTTTATTTCAGATTTCTATTGTCACTTATAATCATCCATATCACTTGTATTTTACTCTTTCTTTGCCGAACTAGTGCACCTATACAACTGACAATTGTATTAGGTCTGTTGGGGACACAAGAGACTTCTTGTATCGTAATTGCAAGGTTGCTTGAGAGGGATATCTTTGACCTCTTTCTCCCTGAGTTCGATAAACCTTGGGTAATCCACTTAAGGGAAACTTGCCGTTGTTCTACAAACCTCTGCACTTGAATGCCCAACACTGTCTATAAGAATAGAAGCGTGCGTAGACATCAGTTCCTACAAAAGCTTGCTAGTTGTCCTAATGCTAGTACTATGAATATGGCTTTCATAAAACATATTAAAAATGATCTCATGCAAATTAGAGAGGATGAATTAAGATGTGAATCCTCCATCCCTAGGAAGCTAGATGATGGTTGGGAACCCATTATTAAAATGAAAGTGAATGATTTTGATTGCAATGCTCTATGCGATCTTGGTGCTAGTATCTTTGTTATGCCTAAGAGACTTTATGATATTCTTGATTTGCCACCTTTGGAACCCTGTTATTTGGTTGTTCCTCTTATTGATGATGTTAGGAAGAAACCTTTGGGTAGAATTTATGATGTTCTTATCATGGTTAATAACAATCTTTTCCCCGTTGATTTTGTTGTCTTGAATATTGAATGCAATGCTTCTTGTCCAATTGTTTTGGGAAGACCTTTTCTTAGAACTGTTGGTGTTGTTATTGATATGAAAGAGGGGAATATTAAATTTCAATATCCACTCAAGAAAGGTATGGAACACTTTCCTCGAAAGATAATGAAGTTGCCTTTTGATTCTATTATTCAGACAAATTACAATTTGGATGCTTGTTCACTTGAAAACACTTCATTCCACTTTTCTAGGCTTAGCTAAAAGGCATTAAAGAAAAGCACTTCTTGGGAGATAACCCATGGTTTTATTTTTGCTTTGTTTTTCTCTGTTTTCTTTGAGTCAAGGGGTTGTATACTTATGTAGCAACTCCTTTGTATCTTTATCTTAATGTTTTAGTTGCACCAAGTAAATTTTCTGACGAGAGTTGGAGTTGGTTTTGGATTTCTGCGCAGGAAACAAATTTTTGCTATCCACTGTAAAAAATCGTATAATTCATACGAAAATCAGAATGTCCTGAAATGTTTTGTGCATATTCATCAGCTAGTTCCGCAACTTTTTTGTTCTTTAAGTTTTTAGATCTGAGCAACTTAGGTGCCCCGACAAAATTCGTCTTTACATACTGTTCTGGTTTTGGCAGATTCTGCCATTTTTCTTGCATTTGCTTTTTTACGATGTCAAGTTGATTTCTTTACTTCACGAAACATCAGTGGTTGTAGCTAATGTTTAAAATTATCAATAGCACTTGTTCCCATTCAGAACCCATGGATTTTTTATTCTTGTACTAACCCTCTAATACGAATTACTCTTTGAGTGTGGTGTGAAGGAAGTTTTCAAGGGTCAAGAGAAGAGGGTGATATATATGATCAAGAAGAGTGCAAGGTCAAAGGTTGGGGATGCCCCCGTGGTTCATCCCAGCAAATTCTAAGATGACTCAAGCATCTAACCTTGGGGATGCCCAAGGCATCCCCTTCTTCATGAACAATTTATCAGGTCACTTCTAGTGAAACTATATTTTTATTCGGTCACATCATATGAAGTTTACTTGGAGCGCCTGTTTTTTTTCCTGTTGTTTTCTTTTGTTTTCCTTGATGAAACAATATAGTTGGACCCTAGCATTCCATGTTTTGGAGAGAGACACGCTTCGCTTTTTCGTTTGAATACTCGTTATACTCGTATTCTTAGTTTTTCTTCTAGCTGCTGCAAAATTCTTGCTTAGCTCTTGTTTTCTTTGCATCTCTTATTCAGAGATGTTAGTTTTAGTAGTGTTGTGTGAATACTCTCATGTTTGCTCGTTGTATCATTTAGATACTTTTTGTTAAAACATACTTTGTATGGTGCTTGTTGGGAAAAGAAACTGCTGCTTGAAGTAGAATTTATAACGGTGCAAGTAGAAGCTTGTATAGACTGTGGCTATACTTTTTCATATCATGCTAGATGTTATTTTAATTCTAAAGCCTAGTGGTTATTTAGTATCATGATTAGTATCAAATATCTGAGAGTGTTTAATGCGCCATTGAAAGAATCATGAGTTGTTCTTGTCAGATTGAAGCATAAATTTGTGGTGTTCTCCTTTGAATATTTTATTTGGTTGACTTGGCGCGTTCTCACACCATGTTTATGAATATGAACCATACACTTATATCCTCTATGATCATTTATTTTTTGAACTTGTGGTACCACTTATACTTTGATTAATGATGTTTATGTCGCTATGCATGATTATGGCTCTTATGCTCTCTTGATTTGTCGCTCCCAGTCTTTTGCTAGCCCCCACCTGTACTGAGCATGAGCTCTACTCGTACATCCAACTCCCAAAAACCAAAGTATGTCCAATGTGTCCACCATACCTACCTACATGTGGTATTTAACCGCCACTTCAAAGTAAATTGCTCATGTGTTACCTTTAAAACTTTCAAAATTACTCCTGTTTTGTGCTCCTGTTTTAGCTCATGAGGACGTAAATAAATAATCTTTATCTCACTTGTTGATTGGAATTTCACACCCTGAACTAGTGGCTTCATCTCCTTATCCAATTGATAGAAGAGCAGGCAGCGGGGTGCCCAACCCCAAATTAATAACGACAAATTATTTTCACTGTTTTTGTCCCTGATTTATTAGTCAAAGCATAATTTTGTAAACAGAAGAGAAAGAGTGATGACCTTCTACCCAGATGCGTCCTTCTATGGGAGCCGCTCTTGTGAAGTCTAGTTGGCTTGTGACGTACTGTATTTTTTGTTTACCATTTGTTGACATAATCATACACCTCTCTAAAAAATAGACACTCCTCCACGGTATGTGATTGTTGGCAGGCACCCGAGGATTCGGTTAGCCATGGTTTGTGTAACATGGGGAGGAGTGTCAAACATTTTATACCTCTGTTTAATAAAATAAAATCTCTAGCACATGAGTGATTTATGCTTCCCTCTGCGAAGGGTCTTTCTTTTACTTTTATGTTGAGTCTCCATCTTCTAACTTTATGCATGACTGAGAGAGCATAGTTTCCATTCTGAGTTTAATGTGCATTTGTCCCAGAAACATTATTAATTGATTCATGAATCATGATGTGTTATTGTTTGTTCTCTAATTATTTGTTCTAGTCTTCCTCATAAACTTTGAAGGTGTCCTGGCATTTATGTTTTGCCCCACTCTTAAGGACCAGAGAAATATCACTTTGCCATGTTATCTCTATACTTGAAACAAACGTATAACTTTCGATGCATTGTTATTCATGATCTTTTATTTGTGTTACTTCTCATGATGCAAGGTGATTGCTATGCTTTATTGTTAAAATTTTATTTATCATGCTTGTGTTGAAGTTCTATGATCTCAGCTTACATATGCTTTTACATTATTGATGATCAAGTTTATGTTGGTAGCATGTCACCTCAGAAATTTTGTGTTTTTACCGTTTACCTACTCGAGGACGAGTAGGAACTAAGCTTGGGGATGTTCATACGTCATAAATGTATCCTTAATTTATGATGTTTCATGTTGTTTTCATGTTATTTCATACATGTTTGCTATACATTTTATGTTATTTTTATCGATTTTTTTGGACTAACCTATTGACAAGATGCCAAAGAGCCAGCTCCATGTTTTCTGTTGTTTTTAGTTTCAGAAAATTTGTTCTAGAAATATTCTTGAAATTGGAAAATTCGAACCCCGGTCCATTTTCTCATTCTGATAATATACCCACTGCTTCCACTGCTTTCACACTACTTTCACTGTTTTCACATTGCTGCTCCTATTTTCATACCATTTTCCACACCATACATTTAACCTCTTTGTTATCAGCAAAACCGGTGAGATTGACAACCTCACTGCTTTGTTGAGGCAAAGTGAATTTTTTGTGTTGTGTAGGTTCCACGTTGTTGCTGAACCGGTAGTGCGCCCTGCCATCTCAGCTGCATCAACCTTCTGACGTTACTCGTTCCTGCTACTGGTCGATTCAATCTTGGTTTCTTTGTGAGGGAAAACTGTTGCCGTGCTCATCATAGCCTCCTCTTGGGGTTTCCCAACGAGTGCAAGACCTTCAACATCAGTGATACTTGCCATTTCTTTTGTATAGATTTATTGGTAGTCATTAATTTGAACTCTGGTTTTTTTGGCATTACTATGCTAATTTTTTTATATGCACTCACATTTTTCAAAAAAAGTTACGAAAGAGTGGTTTCCAATTTATCCCAGGCTACATTCTACCGGTTTGATCATATATATCCGTTTTGTGACATTTTTTTTCCTTCTCCAACCATGATGAGGTTGGATTTTTTTTGTGGCGGGTCCACATTGGATTTCTAAGCAAGTTTTATTGGATGACTACAATATTCTTCCGTATACGATAAGCACAATACATTTCTTACTATAAATATGACGAATTGATGTATACTAAAACTCCAATGTAAATGGTACCTAAGTATGTAATATGTAAAATATAATGGATTACTCATTTCCTTTTCCTTGATCACTCTCTTTATACGCAGTACACCAAAATGTATGCTTATGAATGTAGGTTATTTGATGTATTATTTTCTAATGTTTCATTATATATTAATTGTAATACCTTACTCAACATGAAATAAATTTTGTTGCGGGTGTTGTCTGTACTAATACATATTTTTTTCAAGTATTCCACTGAATTGACTTATCAACTTTTATTTTAACATCTACCAAATAATCCCGCTGCAATTGCTAGGGGCATCATCTAGTTTTATACTCTCTTCGTATCAAAATATAAGATGTTTTAGCTTTTTCTACACAAAATATATCTAGGCATGATTTAGTGTGTAGATTCATATGCATCTTACACTAAAATATCTTTATATACATTTTGTCTAGAAAAGGTAAAATATCTTACATTTTGGTAGGAAGGGAGTAGTTCGTATGGATCTGGTTTATCAATCTCTTCTTTATATACATTTTGTCTAGAAAAGGTAAAAAAATTAACAATCAACAAAACAACAAAGGTATCGTCTCCCTAGCCGCAAAATCGGTTGAATACAAAGGCTGGCACGTGAAGATGACACTACGAAATTCTCATCGCCGCCCGAGAAGATCAGAACAGGACGGCTCTACCGGTCGGTCCATCCCCCAGGTGGCGCCGCGGTAGCGAGCCCCTGTGCGGCGCGTGACACTAGCACCGCCCCACACCCTACCTCCTCACACTGAAGCCAGGGTCCCGCAGCCACACGCGCTCCACGCGCCCACCTCGTCAGAGAGACAGGCTACGGCCCCAAAACCCTCACTCTCTTCTTTCTTCCCGAGAACACGAGACGTCTTGTTGACTCCTTTGCTCCGGGGTCTGACCTCCCTCTGCTTAGCGGCGAAGCCACAATAGAAAACGGCCCAAAATCGGGAGAAAAGAGCTCGCTCGCTCTCTTCGCTGTCCGAAATCTGGAGCTGGAAGCAGATTGCTGCTGACCGGGAGCACCCTGGCCGTGGCCTCCCCCCGAGGGACAGCTCGCCGGCTCAGTGCGTTTCCTCCGGCGGCCTCCTCCCGAGGAACAGCTCGCCGGTTAAATCCCCGGGTCAGTTCGTGATTCTTGCCGGGCGTTCATTTTTCCGGGGATAAATTTCGCGTGATTTTCTAGTACGCACTGGGGATTGGCAATGCCGCCGCCGGGCTGGAGATTAGGGGCGGGGTGGAGCGGGGTTATTTTTGGAATGTTTTCCGTGGGCATTTGCGTCGCGGGATTCGATTCCAGGACGGATTTCGTGCCCCTTTTTTAGTGCTTCCTTTCCATGTATCAGCAGGGGAAGTTAAGATTGGGGGATTTCAGAGACCCGATTCTTGCGTGCGCTGTTTTTATTGGTCTCTGTATCTATTTTCCTTTCCGCACCTAATTTTTACCATCTTCTTCTGGGGTTTATGGGGATGCTCCAGTAGCGCCCTCCCGTAGCCGCCGAATCTCGGTACGTGCAGAGTAGCTGTGCGCCAAGGCGTATACTCTCTCCAGGTCGAGGGCAAAGGAAATTGTGGTTCCGGTTCATCTTCTTTTGCGTTTATATTTTTCTACAGTTTCTGTTTGTCTGCGTGTAATTTTGTAGTACTACTAGCACTAGTATTTTAGTTGTATCATTGACCATGATGTGCTGGTGCAACGAATCTTGTCCGCAGGATTGAGAGATGTCTGACCTTGAGCGAGATGACATCCCAATGCTGCTGAGAAACGTGGAGCTACCGAGATTTCCTAGAAGCACATCCATGTGCATGCCGGTCAGGGACGATGAGTACGAGGAAGACACATATGTGCCCCGCACCGGCCCTCTGTCCAGCCAGCCGCCCACCCAGATTGCAGCGGCAGGCAATCCCTTTACCAGCGATAGGCCGCCGCGGCATCCGCAGGTTAAACAGGTCAGCAAGCCGCAGGCCGTCATGCCGGAAGAAGCCGGAGGGAACAGGTGGTCTCACAGCGGTGGAGATTTCCCAAAGAATGAGCATTTGATGATGTCTGGACCTTTGGGACAATGCGATAATCCTGACTGTGTACAATGCCCACCTGCGTGCAAAAACAAGAAATATTTCCAAAGAGCCTCCAATCCTTTTGACAATAAGGTGCTTTTATTTTTCCTTGCTACCTAATGCATGGGTTTCCTAGATTACATGACTCAGCTCAGTTCACTCCACAATTTTTTTCAGTGAAAATCCTATTATGGGTATCTATATCTATTTTTTTTGTAAGTGATCAAGATTCTAGTTGAGGTATAGGTATTAGCTTGTTTGTCTAGATGGATTTTCTTGATATGGTGATTGATACACTTCTTAAAACCTTAACGGCTGTTGTATTGATGTGTTTCTCTTTTGCTCCTTTGAAGCTCCACAATATTCTCTATGGTCACCATCGTGGGTGGAAGAAGAGCATCGAGCGCTTCCTTTCATACATTCCGATTATGAATCCACACGCCAAGGTTGTTCAACAGTGGAATCAATTCTTTGTGATATCATGCCTGGTTGCCATTTTCATCGATCCTCTGTTCTTCTTCCTATTGTCAGTACAGAAGGTAACAGTGTACAAGTTTGGCAGCTACCAACTCCATTCTTTTTTATATGCTTGTCTTCGAGAGTTTCTGAGCAAATGGCAGTACTACCTTTGATTTAAGTATATTTGGAAGCATCTTACTCCTGTAAGATTTAGGCTCGCCAGTCCACACCTTTTTTATTTCGAAAAGGGGAAATACCCCAGGCTCTGCAATGTTTATTGCAATGTTATCATCCGAAGTGTTACAATTTCAGAATCACATTGGGTGAATGCAAAAGCCGGTGCACACCTTTGGGCATTATTTTTATAGTTGCATGTACTGGAAGATTAGGTTCAGTAATAACATTTGCACACGGCAAATCAAAATACTTACGTATATTAGCGGACAAAGTTTCAAAAGTTTGATTCTATGCACTATAAAGTAGCACTTACAGAAGACTGGAGTACTTAATTAAAATAACTATGTTTTAAACTAATGCGTTAGATAGGTTTGCTTGGATGGTTACATCTGTCCGTTGCTGCTAAGCTCAATTGTGGTGCTTGTTAATGATCGAGAGCTTGTCACGTTTATAGAGTACCTGTCCTGTTGCAGCATGGTATTGCTCCATACTTTCACCTCCAAGAGTTGATATCTACTGTGGTGGTAGAGGTAGGAGCAATAAGGCCATGACATTTTCTGGGGCACATTCACCCCCAGAAGTTATATTCTAGACACATTAATTCAGTTGTTATATGAATTTTTGCAATATGAGGGTGTGTTGGTATCAGCTAATATTAGCTGTTCGTGCAGTAATTCTGATCAAAATAGACCACACTTATCATTTTATTTTGGGCTCAATGCAGGATAACAAATGCATAGTGTTGAACTGGAAGTTTGCTACGGGGCTTGCCGTTGTGAGAAGTGTTTCTGATGCCATTTATTTTCTGCACATGCTTCTTCAGGTGAGTGACTAATCCGGTGATATATTTTGTAATCTAGACAAGGCTTCACATTTTATGAGCCATGAATACAAGATGAAATGTTGTGAATGGCATATTGTTTACTTGGTATCCATATTGAGTGTACCATTAACCGTAATAGTTTATCTATTTTACTTCTTTGATTGAATGATTTTTATTATCTTGTTAATTGGTTTGGCATGCTACTAGTGTATGTTAAATGTTGGAGAATATAGCTGACCATTTAAAATTTCTTCCATTAAAGAATATCTTGCCAACTTTAAAAGTTGGCCGCGTTATTGTTCTTTTGGTTTTGTGACTTTTGTCCAAAGGTGATATATATGTGAACATAAATATTAACTTCTCTTTCAGTTCAGACTGGCTTATGTGGCTCCAGAGTCAAGAGTAGTGGGAGCTGGAGATTTAGTTGACGAGCCAAAGAAAATTGCTGTTAATTATCTTCGTGGGCATTTTTTACTTGATTTCTTCGTTGTGCTTCCACTCCCTCAGGTAAGTGGTTTTGGACAATAGGCTTGCCCAGCTCACTCCTAATAAGGACTATATGTTATGTGTGCGAAAATATTTTGTTCTCAAACACATTGAACATACATGTATTGAACATTTTGACAAACACATTGGATATACACGTATTGAACATTTTGACTTCTATGGTTGTGCGTATTAGTTTATGGGAATAGTTTCCAGTATTTTCAGGCAAACCAGAAATCAAACATCATAGATATTTTGACATGACATTGGCTATGCCGTATCCTGAATTGTTGGCATGTAACCAATTATGTACGGTATAGTGTAGTGATTATAATACAGCAAATTAAAGTCCATGCTCACATAAGATCAAAACATTTTAGCTAAGATGATAATAACTTGCTGGTTCCTGAAATATTATCATGCACGCAAATTTCCTTCCCTTGCAGCATTTGATCTGACTCTACGCCTATTGATGCTTCTCATCGGATTACTTTGCAAGTTCATTGCCAATAGACATTCGTTGAAACAGTTTTTACTTTCTGTAAATGTTTATAATTTGCTAAGTTTTTTCTTTGTTATTTGATTTAGGTGATGATATTGGTCGTTATTCCTAGATATGTTGGGTTATCAACAGCAGACATCGCCAAGAATTATTTGCGTGTCACTGTTCTTCTTCAATATGTCCCCCGCATTATCAGATTTGTACCGTTGCTCCGTGGCAATCAGTCTGCCACTGGATTTATATTTGAGTCAGCATGGGCTAATTTTATGATCAACCTTCTAATGTTTGTTTTGGCGGGACATGTCGTTGGTTCATGTTGGTACCTTTTTGGATTACAGGTTAGTTCATATTTATTGCAATTTGCACGCACATTTATGACATGTATTGGCAAAAAAAAAAGTTCAAATTTAGATAATCGTGACAATTGACTTATAATATTGTATTTTACTAGTGTGGAAATATGCCCTAGGTCATAATTGTTACAAAGAATGGTCCTAAAGGCCCATCATTGCCATTCAGTTGTATATTCTCTGCATTTTTTAATATGAAGATAGAAACTTGCATATAGACATATACACCTGCTCAGTTTGATTTCTACTGTGTTCAGGGTTATATGTACTTCAGTAGTTGTCCTGTCCTGAAGGCACATCAATTTGCATTCAGTTGTATATGCTCTGCGATAGAAACTGCATATACACCTGCTCAGTTTGATTTCTACTACGTTCAGAGTTATATGTACTTCAGTAGTTATCTTCATCATAAGTTATAGGTTTGCACAAGTAATACTTAACAGCTGTTGCTGATAATAATGACCAGTAGAGATATGTTAATATTATTTTCCTCTGGTCATATTTTGTCACAGAGGGTTAACCAATGCCTACAAAATGCTTGTTCTGCATCAAACATTCCATTTTGTGAGATTTTTCGAGACTGCGGACGCGACTTTGATATTGGAGGGCAGACTGGGTTAAATAGGCAGCAATGGTATGATGACTCAGCTTCAACAGCTTGTTTTAACACTGGAGATGGTGCTACTTTCCAGTATGGGATTTATCAGGAAGCTGTTATGCTTGCTACAAAACGCAGTGCTGTTACGCGTTATATATATTCATTATTTTGGGGGTTTCAGGTATTTGACTTCTGTTGCTCATGTTCTTACATTTCAAGTAGGTTCCCCATTTGTTGCATTTGACATCTGTGGTGAACAGACTGTTCCATAATACTCTTCTGAATCTTTAACTTTTCTTATCTCTGTACTGATTAGTGGTGTTCCATTCTGTTTGTATTGCTAATTTAGCGGATTTTAGTTTATCCCTGACTGAAGTTTATGTTATGATTTAATTTCAGCAAATAAGCACTTTAGCTGGAAATCTTGTCCCGAGTTACTTTGAAGGGGAAGTCCTCTTCACTATGTCTATTGTTGGTTTGGGCTTGCTGCTTTTTGCACTACTTATCGGGAACATGCAAAATTTCCTCCAAGCTCTTGGAAGCCGGTATGTGGTTATACCACGGGTTTGCAATAGTATCCACCTTACTGTCAATGAGCTCGCGCAGCCTATCCATGGAAACCTCGTGCTAATTATTTCACTCCTGTGCACCATGGCATATTGATCATTTAACTCAATTAATAATCAACTTGTTTTTGAGTTCTCTTGTCTTTCTGTAGGAAACTGGAAATGCAACTTCGACGGCGTGATGTTGAGCAGTGGATGAGCCATAGACGACTGCCTGAAGATTTGAGAAGGTTTTCTTCGTAACTGTGTTAAACAAATATTATTATTTACATACTTCATGGACTTGTATAGTTCTACCACAAACAACAGCTCTTTGCTATTCTATTATGTGTATATTTTTTACATGTTTTTAATCTGCTCCTTTGCTTGCCATGCTACATGAACTTGCTTTCCCTTATATTTGTTGTTTCTGCTGTTCGAACAGAAATAACAATTTGCCAAATACTGGTCTTGTCACTTTCTCATGTTTCATTGGAAACTATCTTTAAACTTCACGAAATGCTTTTTTATCTTGTTCTGTGGGAAGAAGAAATATCTATTGTATTTTGCGAACAAGATTTAACTTAACTAGAACAATGATTTGACGCGGGTTCTAAGTTGGTACATAAGTAGTTAACCTCCATACCCAGGACATGTGCCGTCTCATGGCAATATCAATAAGAAACTGATATACGGTTTGAAATTTCTTTTCCATGTTATTATAATCACTATGTGTTTGTGTTCTACACTTTAAAGATGATAACCATTAAAGATTTTTTAAATGTGCAGGAGGGTTAGACATGCAGAAAGGTTCACCTGGGCAGCTACTCAAGGAGTAAATGAAGAGGAGCTTTTAAGTAATTTACCAGAAGATATCCAAAGGGACATACGGCGACACTTCTTTAGATTCCTAAATAAGGTTCATTGTAAATTCGTTGCTTTTATTTACTCTTGTTGAAAAAAGCATGGAACTGTTAAGAAAAATGAGATTAAAATTGAGGTGCGCACCAAGTGGGTGGTCCAAATATAAATTACTATAGATGTAATAATTTTCCCTAGATGTCTGTACTTAATCTGTTAAGGTTGTAGGTTCACCTTAATATCCATGCCTGTCTTAAGAAAAATGAGATTAAAATTGAGGTGCCCACCTAGTGGGTGCTCCAAATATGAATAACTAGAGATGTAATAATTTTCCCTAGATGCCTGTACTTAATCTGTTAAGGTTGTTGGTTCACCTTAATATCCATGCCGGTCTGATTAAATGACCTTGCCGGTCTGATTAAATGACCTTCCTCTCACATCGTAAAGAATCCCTGAGTGTAATTATCTTGCAGGTTCGATTGTTCACCTTGATGGATTGGCCCATCTTGGATGCTATCTGTGACAAATTAAGACAAAACTTATATATCAGTGGAAGTGACATCCTTTATCAAGGTGGCCCTGTTGACAAAATGGTTTTCATAGTGAGAGGCAAGTTAGAAAGCATCAGCGCGGATGGTAGCAGGGCTCCGTTACATGATGGAGATGTATGTGGAGAGGAGCTCCTCACGTGGTACTTGGAACACTCTGCTAATAAAGGTCTACAATTTCTTGCCCGCATGCCTGTAGTTATATAATATACTCCCTCCGATCCGATTAAAGTGTCGGAGGAAACAACTGCGTGCATACAACTCCTAGGTACAAGTTGCGACAGTTTTTGCGGATCAGAGGGAGTAGTATTTCTAGTTCATTACTGTAACCACATGAACTGTGACTTTCAGATAGCGGGAAAAGCAGATTTCATGGTATGCGCTTGGTTGCTATTCGTACTGTGACATGTTTAACAAATGTCGAAGCTTTTGTACTTAGGGCAAGTGACCTTGAACAAGTAACTTCACAGTTTGCAAGGTTCTTGCGCAATCCAAGGGTGCAGGGGGCAATCAGGTAGCCATTTGTTCGTGTAATTTACCTGTATGATTATCATATTCCTGCTTATCATGATCAAAGTTGTGTTTTACTGGAATTTTTGGATGTTGAGGCTGTTATTTTGATTAATTTTATTTTATCGCTGGGAAAAGTATGAGTAACTTAGTTTTGCATGTATCAAATTGAGTATGATGACCTTTTTTTTTGTATAGCAAAGAACTATTATTATGGTGCTCTTAAGTTTCCATTTTCTGAAGTCTTTTGTACTACTCTGTTGACTGATGCTTGAACCTCAATGTTGCAACTGTATTCAACAGGTACGAATCGCCCTACTGGAGGACCATTGCTGCAGCGCGCATCCAAGTTGCGTGGAGGTATCGCAAGAGACGACTAAAGCGAGCGGAAAGATCAAAGCCGAGCGAAGAACCTGATCGTGTACCTACATGGACTCATTATGGTTTTCAACAAGGATAGAGGGCGTTAGTCTGCCCAAGTAGGTACTAACTATCGGTTACTGTTCTAGTACACTGCAGCTGCTAATTCCTGAGTTCCTTGTCTACACTTGGTCGAATGTAATCCGTGAGGTTATAGTTTTTCGGCTTTCCAGTTCTCTGATCTTAGTAGCTCCAGAGGTGTGAAACTAATCTCCTGTATATAGATAGTGAGGCGACGTTGGTATTTCTATGCGTGACTTCTTTTTAGCATGAAATTCTTTGTTTGTTGAACTTAGGTGCATTGGCGAACGTGTGTCTCGGCATTGGCTGGGGGATAGCCGGCATAAGGGAAGCATGGATTTGCCATTCAATAAATCTTCCCAAAGAGGGGTCTATTTTGTGGTTTTACAGCTCTGGCCTTTCTAACAGTGTTCAGCATGGCTGGACTAATCTAGTTACCGAATTTGAATGGTAACAAATTACTAAGAGAGATACTTTTGGCTGGAGTACTATCTAACCATGTGATGATTAACAAAGTTAGAACTAGTGCCAAGAAATATGATAGGGATCAAATATAGGGATTCCATCGAGAACATATCTACTGATACCAACCTTTAAATGGAACCAATCTTAAAAGAATCTAAATTTATAAGTTCCTCAAGATTTCAAAACAAATTTTGAGTGTTCAGAAGATTCATGTTTAGAATTGCTATAATTTTTTGAACCAAATTTAAAATACAACAACGAACCCCCCCCCCCCCCCCTCCCCCTCCCCCCCCCCCTCCCCCTAAAAAAAAAGACAAATCAAATATGAATACTATCAAAAAATAAATACAAATGACACTATTCACATAGCAATTAGTCTTTTTTTTTTCTCTGTGTGTGTTTCGAATTTGGTTTTGAAAATTTTAGGGATTGTAAACACATATTCTGTGAAAAGCTCACAAATTTATTTGAAATTTTTAGGAACTTGTAAAACTAAATTTTTAACTTGGTATCATGGTAACATTTAAAAGTTGGTATCACTTTTCGGAGGCTTAAAACTTCTTTAACCCCTCTATCTTTTCAATGAAATTGAACGCAGAGGCTTTTTACGTTTTCTCCGAAAAAAAAGTTGGTATCACTGGATATTTTCCTGGATTCCATCCTACAAAATTGTTCAAAATAACTAAGATGGCAGTTGCGGAAGAAAATTGCAAGTGGTTGGCTGTCCTAGTTCTCCTACATGACTTGCAATAATAAGGCTGAACGATCTATATGCCCACATGCCTTTGCAAAGTGGCTAGAATTTGACAAGAAAAGGTTGTGCTTCTTGGAAGCATCCAATACCAAACGTCCCTTGACCAACGTCTTCCTAATCAAAGATGAGTCTATACCAGTGGATAAAAGGGAGAGAAAGGAACTTAATTGGTCATTTGCCTAAATTCCTCAGTACACAGGGATGCACTCTTATAGCCACTTCCCTATGATGAGAGGAGCAACAACATGTTTCTGCTTCTCCTTGTTCTTCTTCAGTTTCCATGGCCGATGAGTCCGTGCTCCTCTCCTTCAAGTCATGCTGTCAAGCCAGTCCAGGCTTCTGGCTTCATGGAACACGCCCAGCCAATTCTGCAGCTGGGCAGGAGTTGCTTGCGGCCGTCGGTGCTGTCCGTGTAGCGGCAGAAGATCAGTGTGTTGAGTCTGGAAGGGCGTGTGCTCTTCAGTTCGGTGGTCTCACGCTTCTCTGTTCGTGTTCCGTGTTAGCAGTAGAGCAGTGTGGCGAGTGAGACTGGTGTGCTAGCGGTGGTCGTTTTCGTCAATGTAGCTCTGGAACCATTAAAGCATGAATCACTCTCGTGTCATATCTCTGTCTATTTTTCTGGTTTAGCACGGTCTGGATTTGAGTAATATTGAACAAGATCTATCGTGGTTAGAGATTCTAGGATTTGAACGGTACAAGTCTCGGATGTTCACCAAGCATCCTGACCATATTACACAGTACATCCAAAAGGCAGCTGAAAACATTTTACATTTACAATGTTGTACTTCCACCCAATCCGTCTCCTCCTTCTCCTCTCTGTGCCAAGCCTCACCCAAGGACGCTCTTCGCTTAGCTCTCCACTCTCTTCTTTTACCTAAAGAAGGGCAATGATCATTGAAAACCAGCCTAAAATCTCCATTATCCTCTTCCCGTACAAAAGGCCAATCGATCATGGAAAACCAGACTAAAATCAAACAGTAACATATCAAACACAATCGTCTCGAAGGCACGTAAAGCCAACCTGGGTTACTAATGAGCCTTTGAGACGATTGTTCTTTTAGAGCAGCTTAAAGGTGAAATTAAGTTTACGCCAAAAAGAACTCGATTTTAAATCGTTTCCTAGGACAGGCCAGTTTCTTCACAGTGGGGAGAAGGCAGGGTACCCCGCCTCCTGCAGCTGGAAACAAAGCTGTATACACTGATGCCCATGTTTTCCATGCTATTAAGGGGTTATCCGTGATCTAGCAGAGGATGTAGGTCTCAACGAGCCAATCATCAGGGAGAGTATATAAACCCTCCAGACTTTGTACCAATCCTTATGTCGATCTTTGTACAATGATGGATAAAGTGGTATGATATTTCTCAACAAAAAGAAATAAAAAAACAGGCTTCCGACATCATTGTTTTGTTGCAGGAAAACACACATCTGATCGTTTAGCACCATGTAACAAATGGGAGAAACAAGATTTAGTACTAAACTCAAATAGAGTAACACAATTCGGTTATATTCAGCTTAGGGAACAGAGGTAACAAAACAGGGACAAATTAACAGAACGTATAGTTTCAATCCAGGGAAGAGAACCCAGATATCCAGCATCTATCCGTCACCGTCAGTCATACAGACTAACTAATCAGGCAAAATGCATGCATTCAATGTAAGAGGCAGCACAAAATCTACCTCCCCACCCAACACGTATTGGAAACCTTCTCTACATCAGATTTTGGCATGATGGCACTCATCTCCAAGCCTCTCGATGTTCACATCAGTCGTCGTCCGTGTCATCTGTCTTCTGCTTCTTCCACTTGTAAGCAGCTTCCAGTATCTTGAGGTTCGGTGCCAGCACAACCTCATCAGGGAAGATATAATCAATGTACTCCTCGTACCTATGGTTAGAGAAAATGATATGTCAGTATTTCTCTAAATTGCTGGAAACTACACACAAAAATGTACTATCTGAAACCACCAGTGCTAGTCTATTTTCTCCCGATATCAAATCCTATCTATATATATACAATCCCTACCACCAGTCATTAAATAGCTATTTTTCTGATCATCCGTGCTTCCACGTCACGAGATGATTCTCTATACTTGCAGCAGTATATTTTGTTTCCTGGATTACTAGTGCTAAATGCTAACTATTGTTTATCCCACCTCCACTGAAGTTGGCTTTCTATTTTCTTTATCCAATATACTCTCATATATACTCGCAGGTGTCTCACAACTACTAGGCCATGCTTCTACTAAGCCTGTCTAAATTTGTACGTTGAGGATATAATGTAATGTTATCTCGCTGCTACAATGGATCCATATACACCGGAAGGAATTAACTGCTACAAATTTCAAGAACTGCTCAAGTAGTGCAACTATGTAATTTGTCTATGCAATTTCTTTCCGTACTGGTTATCAACCAGTCACAGAGGGCAGCACTAGATGGAAAGTTCGTGATATGTGATTAGGACATTTTTCAGTTGAGATTGACGGAAGCCAGTCTATTGTTTGCCCAGATGACATGTCTACTTATTTTCTTTTGTTAGATTAGTGGGGTATGTCCTTCTGTATCAGGCCTTTAATTACATGCATTTGTTCATCTCAAGTGTTGTGGCCCAGTAGTTTCTCTAATCTGTGATATTTGGTCTGAAAAAAAAATATGATGCTCATAATTTTAAAAATCATAGTTCATGGTGTTGATCTTATTTGAAAGCACATGAGTACTTCACTGTCAATCCATTGCTATTTACGGTAATTAGAAGTGTCCTAAACCTGATTTCTGCTATGAGTCTCATATGTTACAATCTTTATTATATAAAAGAGTTTGCTATTAATTCCCGCCGCACCACGTGGGGAATCATCTAGTTTCTTAATGGACCTTGGATCACACATCGACACATAGCATTGCAACCCACCAACATCTAAAATACAGTACCAAGAATAAAGAACTGAGTAGAGGGCATACGCAATATTGGAGCCATCGTCTGAGGGTAGCGGTCTCTTCCTCTTCACTTTCCTCGGTGCCTTCTTCTGCACTAAGGTGACATCACCAAGATCACCAAAGCTCAACTCCTTTTTGAGCCATTCTTCCAAGAGCATTGCCCTTTCCTCCTTTAGCTCTGCAGCATTACTCCTGAAGTAGTCGAATGCCCTTTCAAAGACAGCTGACCACCATAACACAGTATGTCAGATTCAGCGCACAAAGGATCGAAAAATGAACATGAAAAGATTTATAGCAGCCCAAAGTAGGTTCTCTCTCTCATTACTCACCTCGACACCTCCGGACCCGCTCGGTCTGCTGTTCTTCATAACCAGCAACATTCTTATTCTCCTCACTTTCACTGTCTTCTCCCAAGCCAGCTGAGGCCTCAAATTCAGCATAGCTTATCCATACCTTCAAATGCTTTGTTCTATCAAGCAGTCTCTCATAGAGTTCCCTTGCTCTATCAAATTCATCTTCATCAATTTCAAACTGCAAGTACTCCTGCGAGTTATAATAAATAAAAAGAGTCAGTAAGCCTCCCTAATAACAAAAATGGAACAATGTAAAAAATTCAAGTAAAGTTGGAAGTAAATAAAAGGCAGTAAAAAAAATGAATCGTATGTTTATTTTCTTAAAGCGTGTTTTTTCAGGATCTCTGAAATGCAACCAGTAACAACAATAACAAGGATAAATACTGCATATGGCTATAGATCAACTCTAGGCAAAAAAATCCTAAGCAAATGGCTGACGTTATATAGACGCATTATTTGGACAAGTAAAACATAATAGTGTGTTAGCATGTTACAATTAACCATATTTTCATATCATGAACACAGCTGGTCAATAATAAACAAATACTTCCATGCATAAACACTGATACAAGAACAGTCATATTAATTAGATATATAAGCAGATCAAACATCAAAACAACAATAACACAGAACTTCATTAGAGTTCATTTGGGGAAGAATAATACATAGGGAAACATATTCAATACTTCTGCTCCACAAAACGTAAAATGCAGATCAATTAAAAGGACAGCAAGGAAAGCATACCTTCCATAGAACCTCAGGAGTGTCAAGGGCTGGCTGAGCAATAGCAAGTTCATAAATCGACCGAGCACGATCTGTCTCGCTAAGGTTCTTTTCCAGTTCTGCATATTTCCTCCATGCATAACAGTTTGCTGGAGACCATTCAATATACTTCTCATACAGAGTCCGGCAGCGGTCAAAGTTGCCAAGATAAAGCTCGATCTCAATGTATTTCTTAAATATTTTTCCTTTTGGAGCCATGCCGATGGCATTACCAAGAATCTGCCGTGCAGCCTTTATGTTCTTTTGCCTTATCTCAAACTGTGCTGCCATAAGCCACAACTTAGCAAAAGTAAATTTCTTGTGCGGAATGAGTTTCAGACACTCCCTATAAACCTCTCGGGTTCTGTCCGTATCCTGCGCATCAAGTTCCTCATACAAAGCATAATTAATCCAAAGGTATATGTACCGCTGCCAGTACCGCTTCTCATCTGCAGGGGGGACATTAGCAATGGCCCTCTCATAAACATCCCTGATCCTGTCCTTATTCGCAACACTCTCCTCGAGCCTGATGTAATCAAACCATGAGTCATAATTGAGCGGGTTTTTCCTCACTTCATCCTCATACTGGAATCTTCTCTTGCCAACAATGGCATCCTCAATCCCCTCACGGTCACCAAATTGTTTCTCAAAAGCCAGGAATTTCCTGTAAAGATCCTCAGCCCTGTTCTTGGGCACCCTATCAAGCGCATACTTGTATATGGCACGAGCTCGCTCCACCTCCCGGGTTTTTTCTTCAAACTCAGCAAAAGCTACAAACAACACCTCTGCATCTTCATCATCCACGAGCAGGTCACCTGCACGCTCATACACATGGCGTGCCCGCTCTACTTCCCCACGCTTCATCTCAAACTTCGCATATCGAATGAATGTATCAGGCCGTGGATGCTCAGCTACAAACCGTTCATAGATTGCTCTAGCTCGCTCAACCTCCCCATACCGCAGCTCAAATTTGATGTATGAGTTCCAGCCAGCAATGTCAGGACGCCATGACATCCAGCGCTCAAAGACCTGGCGAGCATTAGCGACAGCGCCAAGCACCTCCTCCATGTGGATATACTTGTACCAAAGCTGGTCGATGCGGGGGAGGAGCGAGACAGCACGGTCCCAGACATTCCTCGCATGGTTGACATACCTGTTGCGCATCTCGAACTCGGCATACTTGAGCCAGAGCGTGTGGTCACGGTGGGCGACGTCGAGGGCACGCTCGTAGACGGAGCGAGCCCGGGCAAAGTCCTTCTGCCCCTCCTCCCAGCGGGCATACTTGACCCAAGCAGAGACGCTCCAGCGGACGCGGCGAATGAGGTCCTCGAATCTCTTGCGCTCGCGGAGCCGGTAATCCGCGAGCTCGTGGATATCGGTTATCTTCTGCTTGGGCGGGCGGATCTCGGGCTCCTGCCGCTCCCGGGCCTCTCGGAGGATCTGCTCCGCGGTAATCTGGACCCCCGCGGGCGTCTTGTTCTTCACCCGCGTCGCGCGGGGTAGCTTCACCTCCGTGTCGCGCTTGGTGAGGAAACCGAGGCTCGCGTCCGGGGCGGGCGGCGGCTGCGCTTGGTCGCCGCCACCGCCTCCGCGGGTGGTGAGCGCCATGGCCGCTGGTGTTTTGTGCTAGGGTTAGGGTTTTGGGAGGAGAAGAATAATGATAGGAGGAAGAGACAAGGGACAGGGTAGTTGAATAAAAGCTTCGGTGTACGCCCGGACGGCAGCGCGGTGGAACCCGACGCCGGAGTACGGCGGTGGAAGGCGAGGAGCGGGCGGAGGAAGGCGGCGCGTGGGACGGGGGGGAAGGAGCGAGGCCGAGTGGCGCTCGACTCGATTTGGGGCCTAACGAACAGGCGGGCCGCGGGGCTTATCTGCAAAACTATTTTACGTGTCCGTGTTAGAATTTATCACGAGGACATGAATACGAATATGAATATTATTACGACTCGAATACAATTTAAAAAAAATACGACTTGAATAAGCAGAAAAACTACTAAATTTGAAACGAATACTGAGATTTTAAAAATCGGGAACGAATATCCGCTCAGTAAGTTCGAATCCAAAAGCGTGCACACAAAAAAAAAAGAGAATCCACGTGTGTTATCGAGGAAGATATTGATTTGTCCCAATGCATACAACCTTCGACGTGTGAAGGTCAGAATAATTTCATCACAAGGTAAGTTCGAATTTTTGACACATTTTTCACGACTTGCGGTTTCAACAAAGTTCTAAACTCCAAAGCTTATGCATTAATTCTGTTGATTTAATATTCCATCGGGATTAAGATCTCACACTTATGAACTTATTAGTCTTTAAATACGCATAGGTGTTTGATGGTGCAGATCTTGCACTCGTTGAGAGACCCAAGAGGAAGGTATGATAAGCAAAGCAGCAGTTTTCCCTCAGAAAGAAACCAAGGGTGAATCGACCAGTAGAGGAAGGAGTAACTTCAGAAGGTTAATACAACTGAGTTGGCAGGACGCACTACCGGTTCAGCAGCAACGTGTAACCTACACAACACAATCGAATCGCTTTGCCCCAACGAAGCAGTGAGGTTTCAATCTCACCGGTTTTGCTGATAACAAAGAGGTTAAACGTATGGTGCGTAAAATAATATGAGAACAGTATAAAAACAGTAGCAGCAGTGTGCAGGAGCGGATCCAGGATTTGAGCATAGGGGGGCGAAGACCATGATGAGGGGACAATCAATATAGCATTCAAATATACCAATTCACAAATATAACCATCAATATCAAATATAACAATGTATGATGCACAGTTGAAAATGAGTTACAAAAAATGCACAGCTAGACATCAGTGTTGTGGTACAAGTTATTTTTGGTGTCTATTAAGTTGTATCCCACAGTCGTTTCAGATCAGTACACTCATGTTCCTTCTACTTGTTCTTCATTTTTTAGACCTGCACAAATCAATGAACTAACTAACTATGTATCCTCTAATCTTAGCCGAGGAAAATCTGGTAAAAACAATTGAAGAACACACGTCTCGACATCTGTCTAAAATCTAAAGCACTGAAGTATGAACCTGGTCTCTGAATGATTGTTGCGGAACGCACCGGTGCTCAGGCCTTGCAGAGCACCGTCGTCCTTGTCCGTTGACGGGATACGTGTGTGCCATCGCTATCGTCGTTGCGCTGCGCCAGCACCACGGATCGTGTGGCTTTGCGGGCAGTGTAGTCGGCCGGCCGGAGGTCGTCTGAGTCAGTACGTTTTTGGTCTTTTGGGTTGTGCCCTAGCGGCGGCAGGCCATGGGGATAAAAACGAATCAAGGAAGACGAAACACGTTGTGCAGCCAAAAATCCATCGATGGGCCTTCATGTGACGTGCGTCCATGCACTTATCATCTCATCAGCCATCGTGGGTTTAGGCTAGTGCCAACGCAGGCTGTAGGGACGGGCGGTAGTGGGCTTACCGCCCGGGGCGAGGCGACAGCGGGCGAGAGCGCGGGTGGTAGGCGCCGCCCGGGCGCCAGCCAGCTCGCCCGGCGACAGCGGGCTACCGCCCGGCTTACAGCCCGCGCTGGCGGGGCGATAGCGGGGCGAGAGGGCGATAGCGGGGCGAGAGGGAGGCGATAGCGGCGCTAGTGGGGGCGAGAGGGAGGCGAGAGTGGAGGCGAGAGTGGAGGAGAGAGAAGTGAGAGTGGCATTATAAACCGTGCACTGGCACCGTGGGGCGAGAGTGAGGTGAGAGTGGGGGCGAGAGTGAGAATAAAACTGACGTGGCGAGGCGAGAGTGGGGCGGTGCATTGGCACCAGCCTTATGGGCTACTTGCAATGCCCAGAAACTGACACACGTAGGCCTTATGTGTGCTAGTTGATTAATGAACCAGGTTAGTCCCTGCTAATCTTCATTGAGGGGGGCCAATCCATAGGGGGGCCTGGCCACCGCTCGCCCCCCCTTGGATCCGCCACTGGCAGTGTGAAAACCGTGAAGTAGTGTGTGTATTATCAGTATGAGAAAATGGATCGGGGTCCACAGTTCACTAGTATGTCTCTCCGTGAAAGATAAATAACATGTGTGGTGAACAAATTACAGCTGGACTATTGACAGAAATGAAGGGTGCACTGTAGTGCATATGCAAGACACAAAGATTATTATGTCATTGATGTGAGCATTACAACAAGATATATAGACCGACATCCAACTGCATGTATGACTAATAATCCACTTCCGAATATCATCCGAACAAACGTTGGGTATTAAGTTGCAAGCAACAGATAATTGCAGTAAGCAAAATGTGTAATGTAAACAATGTAAACGAAGTAAACACCGTTGTTTTCTCCTAATGATAACAACACATCCTCCATCTGTCACGATTATGTCACTCGAGCACAGATGCAAAGGAGACATGAACCCATTATCGAGCATAAATACTCCCTTTTGGAGTTACTAGCATCTACTTGTCCAGAGCATCTACTAATAACGGAGAGCATGCAAGATCATAAATAACATATGCATGCAGATAACATGATAGATTGATAATCAGAAGACATAGCATTCAACATTCATCAGATCCCAACAAACACAACATGTAGCATTACATAAAGATAATCTCGATCATTTGAGGCAGCTCACGAGATCTAAACATGAGGCATAAAGTGGAAGAGACAACCATCTAGCTACTGCTATGGACCTGTAGTCCAGGGATGAACTACTCACGCATCACTTCGGAGGAGGGCATGGTGGTGTAGACCCCTCCGGTGATGAATTTCCCTCCAGACAAGGTGTCGGGGAGAGCTCCAGAACCCTCCCAATCTCGGGATGACGATGACGGCGGCCTCGGATGTTTCTCGGGAAAAAAAGTGGTATATTTCCAGGGTTGATATGTCGGGGGGAGGGGGATAAATAGGCGAAAGGGCGATGGAGGTGGACGCCCGAGGGGCCCACACCATCCCCAGGCGCGGCCAAGGGGACGTGCCGCCCTATGGTGTGGCCCCCCTCCGGGCCTCTTCGGGACTCCATGGAACCTTCAGGAATTCTAAGACTTTCGGGTTTCAAATTTTTCAATTTCGAGAATATTTCCAGAACAACTTTTGTGAAACTAAAAACATCATAAAACAGGGAACTGGCTCTGTGGCATCTTATTAATAAAAATGACATAAAATGTATAGCAAACATGTAGGGAACAACATGAAAACAACATGCAACATCAGAAATTAAGGATACGTTTATGACGTATCAGTGTTGTCCTACATCTCCCCAACTGCGATGGTTCCCCTCGTCTTCGGTGGCTATTTAGATGTTGGAAGCGTGGGAACTCCGATCTTTTTCATAGCATGCAGGTATTTTGTGTCTTAGTTCTTAATGGTAGAGATGATGTCGTATGGAACAATGATGTAGTAGCTCCATCCACATCCAAGAGTGGTCTTGTCTTGTATCGAGGAGCTAGGTGTGTCTTGGTTGTGGGTCAGGAATTTCCTGCGAAGAAGCTGAAGTGCGCAAGTGGTGTAACCCACTTGACTCCCTCCGGAGAGTGTGCGAAGACTTCTCGAAGTCTCTGGTCCAGACCGAAGTATTTGAGGCGCAGGGCCTAGTCTCAACGCACCATAGACACCCTCCACTGCGCTCAACGCACCGCAGACACCCTCTGCGCTAAGGAGACATGAAAATGTCGGAAACTATGCGGAGTCTCTGGCATGGCCAGAGTCTCCGACCCAACAGATAGGAGTCTCCTTCCTGAACAAATTTTCAGAGCCAAGTCAAGACGGTGTCACCCACTGGCATCGGTCTGGAGAGAGTCCGGATCCTCTGGCCCAAGTGCGGGGTCTCCGGCCCTCAAAAGAAAGTTTGGATTGTTTTTAGACCGGAGTCTCCGTCCTTCAAACCAGAGTCTCCGGTGCGACTTTCGCAGAAAGACTCTAAAATTCTAGATTTTGGGGTTGGGGTATAAATATCCCCTCCCATTCTTCTTCCTTCAGTCAGCTCGTCCAGAATTGATTCCCTCATCACCAAACTAGATCTCCCAATCCCTCCCACCAAACTTGTTGATCTTCGGAGGATTGAAGGAGAAGGCCTCGATCTACTTCTTCACCAACCGGTTTTCCATTCCCCCCTCACTTGCTTGAGGGGAACTAGTGTAGGGTTTCCTTTTGTGGAAAACCTAGACCGCATCGCTACTCTTGGTGATTACTGGGAGCCCCCAATTTGGTTGTGGATGTGTTCCCCAAGCTTATTGTAAAGGATTCAGTTCTCGCCTAAAAGGGGATCAATAGTGGAAGGTGGACTAGGCCTTTGTGGCGTTGTTCATCGGAGAATAGGGTGAGGCCTTCATGGCGAAACTCACACCCCTCCAATGAGACGTACTCCCTTAACAAGGAGGAACTAGGGAATACATCGTGTCTCTACGTGCTTCTGTTATCGGTTACCTCGTTTCCTCTTCTTTACTTTTTGCTTGTATTGTGTTTATAGTTGTTCTTGTCATATAGGTAAATTCACCTTAGTTGCATAGTCTAGAGAATTTACCTTTGTGTCAAGCCTTAATTTGAAGAAAAATTAAAATTGGTCGTAGCACATATTCACCCCCCCCCCCTCTAGGTGACCATACTATCCGTTCAATTGGTATCAAAGTCTTGGCTCTTATTTTGGGCTTAACCGCCTAAGAGTTTTAGAATGACCGATGATCCGGAAGTCACCAATTCTGCGGCACAAGTCACTATGGATGATCTCAAGGAATTATAAAATTCCTTGACCTCATCCATGGATGTCAAAATTGACGAGTTGCAAACTATATTCTTGCCTCATGAAAGCCAAGGAACCGGAGATTTCCACTTCATCTCCTCTGAACAAAATTCCGAGGGGTGCTAAAGATGGGGATAATGGTGGACTGATA